>CM076850.1:2345990-2524135 GCA_039519185.1 Astragalus membranaceus | reverse complement strand
AACGGTTTTTTAGAAGAAGAAGTATATGTAAAACAATCCCCCGATTTTGAAGATTTTAAAAACCCAAATCATGTTTTCAAACTTGACAAAGCACTTTATGGATTAAAACAAGCTCCTAGAACTTGGTATGAGAGACTAAGTAAACATTTAATTGCAAATGGTTTCAAAAAGGGTAAGATTGATTCTACCTTATTCCTTAAAACCAAGGGCAAACATATCATTGTAGTTCAAATTTATGTTGATGATATTATTTTTGGGTCTACTAATGATGATCTGTGCAAGGAGTTTTCTGAAATGATGACTCGCGAGTTTGAGATGAGCATGATGGGGCAGCTGAATTTCTTCTTGGGACTTCAAGTAAAGCAAATGAAAGAAGGAATCTTCATATGTCAAAACAAGTTCTCAAAGGAGCTACTAAAGAAGTATGACATGAGTGATGCAAAGGAAATTGGTACTCCCATGGCGACTGCAACAAAGTTGGATAAGGACGAGCAAGGTAAACCAGTCAATGAAACGATGTATCGAGGTATGATCGGTAGTCTCTTGTATTTAACTGCTTCTCGGCCTGATATTACGTGTATGCTTATGTGCTCGATTTCAAGCATGTCCCAAAAAATCTCATTTAAAAGCTGTAAAACGGATTCTTAGATATGTTAAGGGGACCATAGATTTTGGATTGTGGTACCCGAAATCGAGTCAATTTTCTTTGGTCGGTTTTTGTGATGCTGATTTTGCTGGATGTACATTAGATAGGAAGAGTACTAGTGGAACCTGTCATTTCTTAGGGCCTTGTTTAACTTCCTGGTCTAGTAAAAAACAGAACAGTGTTGCTTTGTCCACTGCTGAAGCCGAATATGTGGCGGTTGGAAATTGCGTTGCACAAGTTCTGTGGATGAAACAGACTTTAGAGGATTTTGGTTTGTTAAATGAAAATGTGCCAGTTCTATGTGATAACACTAGTGCCATTAACATTGCTAAGAACCCCATCCAATACTGTAGAACTAAGCATATAAAAATAAGGTATCATTTCATTAGAGACCATGTTTCTAAGGGGAGCATAGCATTACAGTTTGTAGGCACCGATGTAACACCCTCAAAATAATTAGCAAAATTATTTGGGTGTTAACCCAATTAAATTAATTTAGTACTTGACTGGTAAATTTACTGAGTGCTAAAATTATTTATTGGTTGTCATCGGATCGTTAACGGATAATACGGATCAAGGAAGTTTCGGAATCGAAATAGGAGATTTAGATCAATATGGTAATTGGACCACGTTACCAATTATATACTAAATATATATATATATATATATATATATATATATATATATATATATATATATATATATATATATATATATATATATATATGTAACCGTGTGTGTGTGTAAAAGAAAAGAAAAGAAAGAATTAAATTAAGAAAGAAAGGAAAGAAAGAGGAGGCAAGAAACAGAGAAGAAGAGGAGAGAAAAGAAGAG
The DNA here is from genome assembly GCA_039519185.1 of Astragalus membranaceus. NCBI lineage: Eukaryota > Viridiplantae > Streptophyta > Magnoliopsida > Fabales > Fabaceae > Astragalus > Astragalus membranaceus. The sequence continues at coordinate 2,522,655 of CM076850.1, read as the reverse complement.
AATGGCGTGAGGGAGAAGAGAAGAGGGAGAGAGAAGACTTCGCCGAAACGACTTCCTTCCAACACGAAAAATGTTCGGCGTTCCTTCCTCTTCGTTTTGGTACCAATTTCATGACGATCAACTCACTCTCTCTCACTTGGCCATTTTTGTGTTTTGGAGGTTTTGTGGAAAATCCGATTTTGGGTTGGTTTTGAAGGTTTAAGTTCGGTTGGGAACGAACCCAAGGTGGATTGCTCGAGTATTAGAGTTCGATTGGATGATTGGGAGCTAGTTGGGTGAGTTAGGTTGAAAAATCAAATCTATTGGGGTTATGTGTGAATAGTGTCATGGAGGTTAGAGGAGGAAGATGATGAATAGTATCCGTGGAGAATTTCGGGGAATTCGGTATTTCGGTCAACAAGAGGTTTCGCAATCGAGTGGAAAGCTTTGGAAGCGGATTGGAGGTCGCCGGAGCGGGGAATGTTCGTGTGGCTACTCGGTGAATTCGGCTCGATCGTGGTTCACGCTTCAAGGGTGAGTTCTACTCACGTTTAGGATTTTTGTTTTTCGAATTAATTGATTGATCGTTTTATCGCTTTCGCTGGTCTAGAATATTACTTGATATTGTCTATTTCGGGTTAGGAATCGATCGGAGCGAGTCTCGAGTTGTGTCGTGTTGAAACGGAATTTTTGGTGATTTGATTTCGAAAGATTTTGACTTAAAAACCGTTAATGGGAAAATATGTCGTTTTTGATAAAATCCGTTTTGATTGAGTTTTTGATTGGATTGATTGATTGTGTGGTGTTGGTTGGGTTTGTCTTGCTGGTTGTTAAATCTGTTTTCAGTCGGAACGAGAATCGGAATTGAGCGGAATAGCGAATTTCGCAAGAAAACGGAAAACCTGCACTTTTCTGCAGAAAGTCGCGTCGCGACCTGTTCTCATCGCGTCGCGACCTGGCCCAGTTTTGTCACGCAAAAAGTTTCTGTCGCTTTTCGCGTCGCGACGGTAGCAGTTTGCGTCGCGACGCTTTGCAGATTTTCAGCAACTGTACACTGTTTTGTTTTCGCGATATCTTTTGATTCGGGAACCCGATTGAGGTGTTCTAAGATGCGTTGAAAAGCTTATTCAGAGGCCTAACTGAATATTCTATTTTTAAGGCTAAATAAAATGTTTTTGATATTGAAAATTGTGTCGAAAAGTGGTCAACTAGAGTGCGAGTGTGAACGTGGATTTTATAAAATGTGGATTAAAGTGTTTCATTGATTGTCTGATTTGATGGACCGTGGGTTCATAGTATTGTAGATATATGGATATAGTATATCGAGTTGGGTGACGACCCATGTGTAACATACTAGGCGGGGCAGTCATGATCCCCTTCCCTAGGCTCCATGCCAATGGGAGAATGTACTATTGGTAGGGGGTTCACCGGGGTTAGCGATGTTCCGCAGTCGGTGTTATGTTAAAGATTATTGTGCGATACACCGGGGTTAGCGAAGTTCCGCAGTCGGTGCCGTACTTTGTTTATTGTACGATACACCGGGGTTAGCAATGTTTTGCAGTCGGTGCCGTACTTTGTTTGTTGTACGATACACCGGGGTTAGCGATGTTCCGCAGTCGGTGCCGTACTTTGTTATTTTACGACATACCGAGAGTAGCAAGGTTTTGCAGTCGGTGTCGTGTTAAGTTATAAAAGAAATAATAACTGAACCGAGAGTGTTAGTAGGGGTTTCGGTAGAACTCACTGAGATTGTATCTCACTGTTTAAATGTTGTTGATTTACAGAGACACAGGGACAGCGGAAATCCAAGAGGCACGAGTAGGTTGAGCTCGGACTGGATGCTGATAGCCTAGCTTTATGTTTAAGCTTATTTCCCTTTTGTTGTCTGTATACTAAAACATTATGTATTTATTGTATATCTTTCTTCCGCTTTCTTGTATGATACTGAATACTATAGATGCTGATGGTGTATGGTCTGAGAACCATATTGTCTTGTTGTAAATAAGACGGTTTGGGTTATATTCAGCGAAAAATTTATAGTGATATTCAGTGTCTAAGCAGGAAATATATCTCTGATGTGTTACTAAGGTGCACCTGGGTATTTTTAGTCAATAGAAATACCGGGGTGTTACAGTTGGTATCAGAGCAGTTCGACCTAGTCGGACTTAGTTTAGGGTTGAGTCGATTCCTTGTTAGTCCTGGTTGTAATTACACTTGTGATGCTAAGAGACATTGAGCCTGATCAACTTAATACTTAGTGCATCATAAGCGGAATTATGGTAGGATGATCAAGACGCAATCCTCGACCAAGACCGGAATCTCCAACCGGTGCATCCTCGGGAAAGGTGACAGGACGGTGGAAGGATACACCGCTAAGATTGGAAAGTTGTCTCAGTTTTACCGAATGGTAACGTATGTTTCGAACGACGAATGGAGAATGCAGATGTATAAGAAGGGCCTTAGTGCAATCAGTTCTTATACTATTACCAATTATATTGCCTTGGTACAATCAGCCTATGTCGCCGAGGATGATCTCATAGGAAATATGGGAAAGGAAAGAAGGTAGTTGAATTATCAACTCCGAATGCAAAGTCCTAAGATAATTTCATCAAAGGAAAAGCAGATGCAATTCTTTGATTTTTCAAGGGTCAGAAGATGTTCTAACTGTGGAAAGCCTCACAGCGGTGATTGCAAGCGAAGATCTAATCGGTGCTATTATAGAAACGTAGAGGGTCACTATGGTAAAGAGTGCCCTGTAAGGAAGGGTTTCGAGGAGTTACAAGCAGCTCCAAGGCTATGACGAGTCAACACTCTAGATGCTTAGACGGTTACGACTGTAGACAATCTAGTGAGGGGTATGAGATCAGTTTTCAATAACTCCGTCAGTATATTATACGATTCGGGTGCAACCCATTGTTTTATAGCTCAATCATGTGTGGATTGGTTGGGACTAGCGAATCTCCGCTATCCGAGCCGATAGCCATCTTAACTGCTGCTAAGGGTCGTGTCCAGACCTAATCTTTGTTTAGAATTGTCTACTTGTCATAGGAGGCAGAAATTTCGTTGTAGAATTTATTGTTTGCCTACGAGAAGTGTGGACACCATTTTGGGTACGAATTGGATGACTGCAAATCATGTTAAAAACGACCGTGTTAATTGGCTATCAGCTTCGCTTCAGAATCAGTTGAATTGTCTAGGACAAATTCTGAAGCGGTTACCTAGTTCACCTTAGACGGTCAATCTTCGTTTCAAGGTGCGGAAGCACGTGTTAGTATGTTATCTCCATCCACGGAAACTAGTTTAGATTTGGCGAACATTCAGGTTGTGAATGACTTTCTGGATGTTTTCACGATGAAGTTTCTTCTGAACCTCCAGAGCGAGAGGTAGAGTTTACTGTAGAATTGGTTCCTGGCACGGGATCAATATCTATTGTTTCTTATTGAATGTTCCTTTAGAATTAAAGGAAATGGAGTCTCAACTTGGAGGGTCGACGTTAAAGAAATTCATTCGACCGAGTGCTTCTCTAAGGAGTGCTCTGGTGTGGTTAGTCGAAAGGAAAAATGGTAGCATGAGATTGTGCATTGATTATCGACAACTCAACAAGTGACGATCAAGAATAAATATCCCTTACAAAGGATAGACGAGTTGCTTGAGCAAATTGAGGTGCTGCAGTGTTTTCAAAAAAATTGATCTGAGGTTAGGATATCATCAAATAAAAGTTAAAGCCTTAGATATTTCGAAGACAGCCTTCCGTATTAGGTATGGATATTATGTGTGGATAGTGATGCCCTTCGGTTTGACTAATGCTCCAGCGGTATTCATGGATTACCTAAACCGAGTTTTTCCTCAATTACCTAGATCAATTTGTAGTCGTTTTCATTGATGGTATCTCGATGTGCTCGAAGACCATTGATGAGCATGTCCAACACCTCCGCATTGTTCTAAAAGTACTCCGAGAAAATAAGTTGTACTTGAAACCTTCGGAGTGTGATTTTTGGGTGTCAGAGGTAAAATCTTTGGGACATGTGATTTCCCAAGTCGGGAGTTTCTGTAGATCCCAGTAAGGTGGAAGCTGTAGTGAATTGGGAACGACCAACGTTGTAACACCCTAAATATTTAATTAATTTATTTAATTAAGTATTTAGGTATTTCTTTTATTTAATTGGGTTTTAATTATTTATTGGAATTGTTTTAATTGAGGGGTGGTGTGATGCTAGGAGGAGGAGGTGCATTCGAATGGATTGGGCTTAAGTGAAGCCCATGGCCCAATGGCTTGACCTAGGCGCATTTTGGTGAGGAGTCTTTCCTAGGGTTTTCACTTGTGATTTTACGAATTGGAAAGAAAGAAAGAGAGGAGCGTGAGAAAGAGAGAGCAAGGGGCGGCCAAGAGAAGAGGAAGTCGAACACAAGAGGAGAAGGAGAAGAGGGATTTCGAAGATCAAGGAGAGAGGAGATCACCGTTGTTGCTGTGGCTCTGTAGGTGACTACTCCTAGGGTTCAAGCTCTTCTTCTTTGAAAGGTTAGGGGAGCTCTATCCTTCCATCTAATAGATCTCATGATAGGTCCTCGATCTAGGGTTTTTTGACTAGATCCTTGATGCTCTTGATGTTGTTTCTTGATGTTCTTGATGATCTTGATGTTAATTTTTTTATATATTCATATATGTATATGCGAATTTGATCCATTACTTGAATATGATCTATGATTTTGCCTTATTGATGGTGATATGCGCATGTGTTGGGAGCCCATGATTTGATCTATGTGTTTGGCTTGTTGGTGATGAGGTCGCATAGGGGATTGTAGATGCTTGGGCGCCTAGGGCGCCATGATGATGTTGGTGATGTTTTTTTCAATGAGTTTTGGTGATATTGATTAAATTAAGTGCCATTTTAAGTGCTGAAAAATATAAAATTTTGGTGTGTTAAATTGCTAAAAATCAATTTTTGGTGTTTTGAAAGTTGCTGGAAAAATAGTGGTTTTTGGTTGTTGCTGTGCAGTGTGTGGGCGCTGGGTGCCAGCGCTGGGCGCTGAGCGCCCATGCGCGTGTGTGTGTGTTGTGCCAAGGCGCTGGGCGCTAGGCGCTGGGCGCTGAGCGCCCGGTTGTGCGCGTGTGCGTGTGTGTTGCGCCAAGGCGCTGGGCGCTGGGCGCTGAGCGCCCGGGTGTGTGAGTGCGTGTGTTGCTTCTTGCTAGGCGCTGGGCGCCAGGTGCCTGGGCGCTGGGTGCCCATGGCGCCAGTTTCAGGATGTTCCAAATTATTTTCGAAAACTGTTTTTGCTATATCTTTTGACTCGAATATCCGTTTTGAACGATTCAAAAAGCGTTGTGAAGCATTTTCAGTTGTCTATTTGTGTGTTCCATTTTTAAAAATAAAAAAAAATTATTATTTCTGAAGGTTGCTGGGGCGCCCGAGTGGCCGTTTCCGGTGACCGTTGCTGTGACAATGAAAAGATGTTCTGGGTGTCTTTAAAAATTCTCTTTTGAGTACGACCAGTGATTTTTAACGAAGTAGTGTCAAAAAGGATGATTTTGACGATGATGCCCCTAGTGGCTAGTTAAATGACTGTTTTGCCCTTAGTGGCTAACAATATTTATAATGACGTGTAAATGACTGTTTTGCCCTTGGTGGCTAATATTAATTATAATGACGTGTAAATGACGATGATGCCCTTGGTGGCTAGTAAATGACGTTTTGCCCTCAGTGGCTATTGTTTGAGCTGATGATATTTATTATATAAGTGACGATGGAAACCCAGTGACGTTTGAGGCCCGAAAGGCTAAGTGATGTTAAGGTCTAAATGGCCAAGTGACGTTGTGTGTTGATTGTGGATTTGACAGGTGCTGTGCTCCTTGTGAGCAAACCGGTAAGTGACGAGTCACATAGTTGACTATGATTTGGGGATTTTTTCGTAATCGTGTGTTGTGAGTGGTGCATGTCATAGTGTCTCATGCCCATATGCATAAACCCAGTGACGTTTTGAGGCCTGAGTGGCTAAGTGACGATGAGGCCTTAAGGGCTAAGCGACGTTTGTGAAAAGGTACCTCATGCATATGCCCGCGAGTGGGTTGCATTTCATATGCCTACATGACATGAAATGAGTTATTGTAAGTGATGTGAATGATGATTGTGATGTGAATATTTAGTGTTTTGGATGCAGATTGCTCTAGTGCGTAGCCTACGATTAGTACTTATCATATTTTCTATTATATGGATTGAAATGATGCTCACCCTTTCTTGTTTGAATGTTACCCCCGTGTTGGTAACGTGCAGGTGATTCCCAGTGAAGGTCTTAGCTTCACTTCTTGGTTCGAGTCGTCATGCTCTGATACGTAGCACCTGGGGGGATGTATTTGATGTTTTGCTGATGTACTTAGATTTTTATACCGTTGATGGGTTGATTTATTTTTCCGCTGCGTTGTCGTTGGATTTTATGACGTAGTTTTCGATGTTTTGAGGTTCCCCTATTGTGGAGTGCTATGTATTGCACCTTTGATGACGTACTATTTTATTTGAGACTTGAGGTTTTATTTTGACGTATGTGTGACACCCTCGTGGTGAAATCGAAAATGATTTTTGAACTCTGAATTTCTAAATTAAAATAAAAGGGTAGAAAGGGGGTGTTACATTAGTGGTATCAGAGCAGTTCGGTCTGTCCGGCCAATGTTGTCCTGTCATAGTGTCTTATGACAATAGATTAGTTCTGAATTTTTGGTTTGTGCTGCAGTGATAGTTTAGAATGGCTGGGAGAAACGACGCTGCTCTTGCTGCTGCATTGCAAGCTATGGCTCAGGCTGTGCAGGGTCAGCAGAATGCTGGAGATAACGCTGGTTTTCGGAGTCTGACTACCTTCCAGAGAGAGAATCCGCCCACATTTAAGGGCAAATATGATCCAGATGGTGCTATGGCTTGGTTGAAGGAGATCGAGAGAATTTTCAGGGTGATGGACTGTACTGTTGAGCAGAAGGTCCGTTTTGGTACCCACATGTTAGCCGAGGAGGCCGACGACTGGTGGTTGGCTACTAGGCAGAGGTTAGAGGCTGTGCAGGAAGAGATTACTTGGGAGGTATTCAGCAGAGAATTTCTGAGAAAATATTTTCCTGAAGACGTCCGAGGGAAGAAAGAGATAGAGTTTTTGGAGCTGAAGCGGGGTGGTATGTCTGTGACTGCCTATGCGGCGAAATTTGTGGAGCTAGCAAAATTTTATCCACACTACAGTGAGGCTACAGCTGAATTTTCTAAATGCATAAAGTTCGAGAATGGGTTGAGGCCTGATATTAAAAAGGCCATTGGTTATCAGAAGATCCGGGTGTTCGCTGATCTGGTTGACAGTTGCAGAATCTTTGAGGAGGACAGTACTGCTCATTACAAAGCTACTTCTGAGAAAAAGGGTAAGTTTCAGAGTCGAAGCAAGCCGTATGAGGTTCCTGCGGGTAAGAGTTATCAGAAGGCTGCTGGAGGTAAGAGTTCTAGTGGGGGAGATACCCCTGCTAGCATTGTCTGTTATAAGTGTGGCAAGCCTGGCCACAAGAGTACTACATGCAGGTCTGATGAGAGGGTTTGCTACCGTTGTGGTAAAAAGGGTCATATGGCAGCCGAGTGTAAGGTCAAGGATGTGGTGTGTTTCAACTGTGGTGAGTCTGGGCATATCAGTACAAAGTGTACAAAGCCGAAGAAGGAAAGGTATACTGGGAAGGTATTTGCATTGGCAGGAGAGGAGCCTGATGATGATGATGGTCTGATTAGAGGTACGTGTTTTATTAATGGTACTTCTCTGAAATCTCTTATTGATACTGGTGCTACCCATTGTTTTATATCTGTTGATTGTTGTAAAAGATTGGGTCTTGTTTTATCTGCTATGTGTGGGGATATGGTTGTCGATACTCCTGCGAAGGGGTCGGTGATTACGTCCCAGGTGTGTTCTCAGTGTCCCGTGTCGATCTTCGGCAGGGACTTTATTGTAAATTTTGTCTGCTTGCCGTTGAGAGGTCTGGATGTAATCTTAGGCATGGACTGGTTAGAGAATAATCACGTTCATATCAACTGTCGTAGCAAGTCGGTTAGTTTCGGTGAAGAAAATTCTGTTTTGGTATCTGCTGGTCAGTTGAAGAAGTTGAAGAAAGAAGGAGTTCAGCTGTTTGCATTGATGGCATCGTTGTCTGCTGAGAGTCAGGCTGTTATTGAAGAACTGAAAGTGGTACGCGAGTTTCCTGAGGTTTTTCCTGACGAAATTCCGGGTGTGCCACCGGAAAGAGAAGTTGAGTTTTCGATTGATCTTGCACCTGGTACGAGGCCTGTGTCTATGGCATCGTACAGGATGTCGGCGTCGGAATTGTCTGAGTTGAAGACGCAACTTGAAGAATTGCTTGAGAAAAAGTTTGTGAGACCGAGTGTGTCACCATGGGGAGCTCCGGTATTGTTAGTGAAGAAGAAAGATGGGAGCATGAGGTTATGTGTGGACTATCGTCAGTTGAATAAGGTAACTATCAAGAATAAGTATCCGCTTCCGAGGATCGACGATCTGATGGATCAGTTAGTGGGTGCCCGTGTTTTCAGCAAAATTGATTTGAGGTCCGGATATCATCAGATTAAAGTAAAGGATGAAGATGTTCAGAAGACAGCGTTCAGGACAAGGTATGGGCATTATGAATATTCAGTGATGCCGTTCGGTGTGACCAATGCTCCTGGTGTATTTATGGAATATATGAACCGTATTTTCCATAATTACCTAGATCGGTTTGTGGTGATCTTCATAGATGACATTCTAGTTTATTCTAAGTCAGAGGAAGAACATGCTGAGCATCTGAAGACAGTGTTAGGAGTTCTGAAAGAGAAAAAGTTGTATGCTAAGTTATCAAAGTGTGAATTCTGGCTGAAAGAAGTGAGTTTCCTTGGGCACGTGATTTCTGGTAATGGTATTGCGGTTGATCCGGCAAAAGTAGAAGCAGTGTTGGAGTGGGAGGCTCCGAAGTCCGCAACAGAGATTAGAAGCTTTTTGGGTTTGGCTGGGTATTACAGGAGGTTTATCGAGGGTTTTTCCAAGTTGGCCCTTCCGTTGACTCAGTTGACTTGTAAGGGTAAAGTTTTTGTTTGGGATGCTCGGTGTGAGGAAAGTTTTATGGAACTGAAAAAGAGATTGACGACGTCGCCTGTTTTGACGTTGCCTAATCCGGAGAAACCGTTCGTTGTATATTGTGACGCTTCGAAAATGGGTCTTGGTGGTGTGCTGATGCAAGATGGGAAAGTCGTTGCGTATGCGTCGAGGCAGTTGCGGGTTCATGAGAAAAATTACCCTACGCATGATTTGGAATTGGCTGCTGTGGTATTTGTGCTTAAGATTTGGAGGCACTACCTTTATGGTTCGAGATTCGAAGTGTTCAGTGATCATAAGAGTCTAAAGTATCTGTTCGATCAGAAAGAGTTGAATATGAGACAGCGTCGGTGGTTGGAGCTCTTGAAGGATTATGACTTTGGTTTGAATTATCATCCCGGTAAAGCTAATGTCGTGGCTGATGCTTTAAGCAGAAAGTCTTTGCATATGTCGGCAATGATGGTGAAAGAATTAGAGTTGATCGAGGAATTCAGGGATTTGAGTTTGGTTTGTAAAATGACACCTCGCAGTGTCAAGCTGGGAATGTTAAAGATCGATAATGATTTCCTGGGCAGCATCAGGGAAGCTCAGAAGACAGATGTCAAGTTAGTAGATTTAATTAATGGGGTTGGTCAATCTGAAGATGAAGATTTCAAATTAGATTCCAGTGGTGTGTTGAGGTTCCGGGGTAGGATCTGTGTTCCGGATGATGAGGAGATGAGAAAGGCAATTTTAGAGGAGGGTCACCGTAGCAAGTTGAGTATCCATCCTAGAGCGACGAAAATGTATCAGGATCTGAAAAAGATGTTTTGGTGGTATGGTATGAAGAGAGATGTGGCACAGTTTGTGTATGCCTGTTTGACCTGTCAGAAATCTAAGGTTGAGCATCAGAAGCCTGCAGGGTTAATGCAACCGTTGGAGGTTCCAGAGTGGAAGTGGGATAGCATTGCGATGGACTTTGTGACGGGATTGCCGAATACAGTTAAGGGTCATGACGCTATTTGGGTGATCGTTGATAGGTTAACGAAGTCTGCTCACTTTATTCCTATTAATATCACTTATCCGGTGTCGAGGTTGGCAGAGGTCTATGTCAAAGAAATTGTGAAGTTGCACGGTGTTCCGAAGAGTATTGTGTCAGATAGGGATCCGAGGTTCACTTCTGAGTTCTGGACGGGTTTGCAGAAGGAATTGGGTTCAAAGTTAAAAATGAGTTCGGCGTATCATCCTCAGACAGACAGTCAGTCAGAGAGGACAATTCAATCGTTAGAGGATTTGTTGAGGGCTTGTGTATTGGAACAGCGGGGTTCATGGGATTCCTACCTTGCGTTGATTGAGTTTACCTATAACAACAGTTACCATTCCAGTATCGGGATGGCACCGTTTGAAGCATTGTATGGTCGAAAGTGTAGAACGCCATTGTGTTGGTATGAGTCGGGAGAGAGTGTAGTGTTGGGACCGGAGATTGTCTGGGAGACTACAGAGAAGATCAAGATGATCCGTGAAAAGATGAAGGCTTCGCAGAGTCGTCAGAAGAGTTATCATGACAAGCGGAGGAAGGATTTAGAGTTTCAGGAGGGTGAGCATGTGTTCTTGAGGGTTTCTCCTATTACCGGTGTTGGTCGAGCGTTGAAATCGAAGAAGCTCACTCCTCGATTTGTTGGTCCTTATCAAATTTCTGAAAGAATCGGAAATGTGGCTTATAGAGTGGCTTTACCGCCAAATCTTTCGAACTTGCACGACGTGTTTCACGTGTCGCAACTTCGGAAGTATGTTTCGGATCCATCTCATGTGATCCAGATGGATGATGTGGAGGTGCGGGATAATCTCACTGTGGAGACGATGCCCGTACGGATTGAGGATCGGGAAGTGAAAGCGCTTAGAGGCAAAGAGATTGCATTAGTGAAAGTGGTTTGGCTAGGAGCTGCCGGCGAGAGTATGACTTGGGAACTTGAGAGCAAGATGCGAGAGTCCTACCCAGAATTATTTGATCAGGTAAAGTTCGAGGACGAAATATTCTAAGTGGGGGAGAGTTGTAACACCCTAAATATTTAATTAATTTATTTAATTAAGTATTTAGGTATTTCTTTTATTTAATTGGGTTTTAATTATTTATTGGAATTGTTTTAATTGAGGGGTGGTGTGATGCTAGGAGGAGGAGGTGCATTCGAATGGATTGGGCTTAAGTGAAGCCCATGGCCCAATGGCTTGACCTAGGCGCATTTTGGTGAGGAGTCTTGCCTAGGGTTTTCACTTGTGATTTTACGAATTGGAAAGAAAGAAAGAGAGGAGCGTGAGAAAGAGAGAGCAAGGGGCGGCCAAGAGAAGAGGAAGTCGAACACAAGAGGAGAAGGAGAAGAGGGATTTCGAAGATCAAGGAGAGAGGAGATCACCGTTGTTGCTGTGGCTCTGTAGGTGACTACTCCTAGGGTTCAAGCTCTTCTTCTTTGAAAGGTTAGGGGAGCTCTATCCTTCCATCTAATAGATCTCATGATAGGTCCTCGATCTAGGGTTTTTTGACTAGATCCTTGATGCTCTTGATGTTGTTTCTTGATGTTCTTGATGATCTTGATGTTAATTTTTTTATATATTCATATATGTATATGCGAATTTGATCCATTACTTGAATATGATCTATGATTTTGCCTTATTGATGGTGATATGCGCATGTGTTGGGAGCCCATGATTTTGATCTATGTGTTTGGCTTGTTGGTGATGAGGTCGCATAGGGGATTGTAGATGCTTGGGCGCCTAGGGCGCCATGATGATGTTGGTGATGTTTTTTTCAATGAGTTTTGGTGATATTGATTAAATTAAGTGCCATTTTAAGTGCTGAAAAATATAAAATTTTGGTGTGTTAAATTGCTAAAAATCAATTTTTGGTGTTTTGAAAGTTGCTGGAAAAATAGTGGTTTTTGGTTGTTGCTGTGCAGTGTGTGGGCGCTGGGTGCCAGCGCTGGGCGCTGAGCGCCCATGCGCGCGTGTGTGTGTTGCGCCAAGGCGCTGGGCGCCAGGCGCTGGGCGCTGAGCGCCCGGTTGTGCGCGTGTGCGTGTGTGTTGCGCCAAGGCGCTGGGCGCCAGGCGCTGGGCGCTGAGCGCCCGGGTGTGTGAGTGCGTGTGTTGCTTCTTGCTAGGCGCTGGGCGCCAGGTGCCTGGGCGCTGGGTGCCCATGGCGCCAGTTTCAGGATGTTCCAAATTATTTTCGAAAACTGTTTTTGCTATATCTTTTGACTCGAATATCCGTTTTGAACGATTCAAAAAGCGTTGTGAAGCATTTCCAGTTGTCTATTTGTGTGTTCCATTTTTAAAAATAAAAAAATTATTATTTCTGAAGGTTGCTGGGGCGCCCGAGTGGCCGTTTCCGGTGACCGTTGCTGTGACAATGAAAAGATGTTCCGGGTGTCTTTAAAAATTCTCTTTTGAGTACGATCAGTGATTTTTAACGAAGTAGTGTCAAAAAGGATGATTTTGACGATGATGCCCCTAGTGTCTAGATAAATGACTGTTTTGCCCTTAGTGGCTAACAATATTTATAATGACGTGTAAATGACTGTTTTGCCCTTGGTGGCTAATATTAATTATAATGACGTGTAAATGACGATGATGCCCTTGGTGGCTAGTAAATGACGTTTTGCCCTCAGTGGCTATTGTTTGAGCTGATGATATTTATTGTATAAGTGACGATGAAAACCCAGTGACGTTTGAGGCCCGAAAGGCTAAGTGATGTTAAGGTCTAAATGGCCAAGTGACGTTGTGTGTTGATTGTGGATTTGACAGGTGTTGTGCTCCTTGTGAGCAAACCGGTAAGTGACGAGTCACATAGTTGACTATGATTTGGGTATTTGTGTAATTGTGTGTTGTGAGTGGTGCATGTCATAGTGTCTCATGCCCATATGCATAAACCCAGTGACGTTTTGAGGCCTGAGTGGCTAAGTGACGATGAGGCCTTAAGGGCTAAGCGACGTTTGTGAAAAGGTACCTCATGCATATGCCCGCGAGTGGGTTGCATTTCATATGCCTACATGACATGAAATGAGTTATTGTAAGTGATGTGAATGATGATTGTGATGTGAATATTTAGTGTTTTGGATGCAGATTGCTCTAGTGCGTAGCCTACGATTAGTACTTATCATATTTTCTATTATATGGATTGAAATGATGCTCACCCTTTCCTGTTTGAATGTTACCCCCGTGTTGGTAACGTGCAGGTGATTCCCAGTGAAGGTCTTAGCTTCACTTCTTGGGTCGAGTCGTCATGCTCTGATACGTAGCACCTGGGGGGATGTATTTGATGTTTTGCTGATGTACTTAGATTTTTATACCGTTGATGGGTTGATTTATTTTTCCGCTGCGTTGTCGTTGGATTTTATGACGTAGTTTTCGATGTTTTGAGGTTCCCCTATTGTGGAGTGCTATGTATTGCACCTTTGACGACGTACTATTTTATTTGAGACTTGAGGTTTTATTTTGACGTATGTGTGACACCCTCGTGGTGAAATCGAAAATGATTTTTGAACTCTGAATTTCTAAATTAAAATAAAAGGGTAGAAAGGGGGTGTTACATTAGTGGTATCAGAGCAGTTACGTTCAAATTTATTTGATGTCCCCACGGTTTATTTCTATATTTAAGATAAACGTTTTTGGTAAATCCTCATTCCATCTTTTTGAAAAGTTCTATCTCGAAATCCCAAGGGCGAGTCAGGAAGTTCCACAGATAACTTTTCTGTCACATTTTTCAATGTGCATGAGAACTGTTGTGGATATTAGAATATTTGTTGAGAAAGTGTTTACACCCTTTGAGGACATCGTGTTTGTTTTTACCTCTACCGTGGAGTACCAATTTGTGGATCTCATTTTCAACCTATAATTCTATCAAGTGTCTTGTAATAGACCCTTTGATTTAGATTAATCAAAGTTGGGGAGTAAGCGAGGATAATTGGAATGAAGCTTCGGAAGTACTCTCAAACGCGATGCCGAGCCTATGTAGGCGAATGATGAGTTTCTCGTGTAGATGCGTGACCAGAGAGTTCGTATCAAGGTAGTAGTGGATCATACTTGGAGATTGATGTGCTAACTTGAGAAGATTTTCTACACTTATTTCGTTAATTCAAGATTGTGTTCCAGCAACTTAAGGCCTTTCTGAGAATGTCGATCTTCGGTTAGTCAGATGAAAGACTTGACGAGATTTTGAGGACAAAATTCTTTCAAGTTGGGGAGAATGTAACACCCTCAAAATAATTAGCAAAATTATTTGGGTGTTAACCCAATTAAATTAATTTAGTACTTGACTGGTAAATTTACTGAGTGCTAAAATTATTTATTGGTTGTCATCGGATCGTTAACCGGATAATACGGATCAAGGAAGTTTCGGAATCGAAATAGGAGATTTAGATCAATATGGTAATTGGACCACGTTACCAATTATATACTAAATATATATATATATATACATATATATATATATATATATATATATATATATACGTAACCGTGTGTGTGTGTGTGTAAAAGAAAAGAAAAGAAAGAATTAAATTAGGAAAGAAAGGAAAGAAAGAGGAGGCGAGAAACAGAGAAGAAGAGAAGAGAGAAAAGAAGAGAATGGCGTGAGGGAGAAGAGAAGAGGGAGAGAGAAGACTTCGCCGAAACGACTTCCTTCCAACACGAAAAATGTTCGGCGTTCCTTCCTCTTCGTTTTGGTACCAATTTCATGACGATCAACTCACTCTCTCTCACTTGGCCATTTTTGTGTTTTGGAGGTGTTGTGGGAAATCCGATTTTGGGTTGGTTTTGAAGGTTTAAGTTCGGTTAGGAACGAACCCAAGGTGGCTTGCTCGAGTATTAGAGTTCGATTGGATGATTGGGAGCTAGTTGGGTGAGTTAGGTTGAAAAATCAAATCTATTGGGGTTATGTGTGAATAGTGTCATGGAGGTTAGAGGAGGAAGATGATGAATAGTATCCGTGGAGAATTTCGGGGAATTCGGTATTTCGGTCAACAAGAGGTTTCGCGATCGAGTGGAAAGCTTTGGTAGCGGATTGGAGGTCGCCGGAGCGGGGAATGTTCGTGTGGCTACTCGGTGAATTCGGCTCGATCGTGGTTCACGCTTCAAGGGTGAGTTCTACTCACGTTTAGGATTTTTGTTTTTCGAATTAATTGATTGATCGTTTTATCGCTTTCGCTGGTCTGGAATATTACTTGATATTGTCTGTTTCGGGTTAGGAATCGATCGGAGCGAGTCTCGAGTTGTGTCGTGTTGAAACAGAATTTTTGGTGATTTGATTTCGAAAGATTTTGACTTAAAAACCGTTAATGGGAAAATATGTCGTTTTTGATAAAATTCGTTTTGACTGAGTTTTTGATTGGATTGATTGATTGTGTGGTATTGGTTGGGTTTGTCTTGCTGGTTGTTAAATCTGTTTTCAGTCGGAACGAGAATCGGAATTGAGCGGAATAGCGAATTTCGCAAGAAAACGGAAAACCTGCACTTTTCTGCAGAAAGTCGCGTCGCGACCCGTTCTCATCGCGTCGCGACCCGTTCTCATCGCGTCGCGACCCGTTCTCATCGCGTCGCGACCTGGCCCAGTTTTGTCACGCAAAAAGTTTCTGTCGCTTTTCTCGTCGCGACGGTAGCAGTTCGCGTCGCGACGCTTTGCAGATTTTCAGCAACTGTACACTGTTTTGTTTTCGCGATATCTTTTGATCCGGGAACCCGATTGAGGTGTTCTAAGATCGTTGAAAAGCTTATTCAGAGGCCTAACTGAATATTCTATTTTTAAGGCTAAATAAACTGTTTTTGATATTGAAAATTGTGTCGAAAAGTGGTCAACTAGAGTGCGAGTGTGAACGTGGATTTTATAAAATGTGGATTAAAGTGTTTCATTGATTGTCTGATTTGATGGACCGTGGGTTCATAGTATTGTAGATATACGTATATAGTATATCGAGTTGGGTGACGACCCATGTGTAACATACTAGGCGGGGCAGTCATGATCCCCTTCCCTAGGCTCCATGCCAATGGGAGAATGTACTATTGGTAGGGGGTTCACCGGGGTTAGCGATGTTTCGCAGTCGGTGTTATGTTAAAGATTATTGTGCGATACACCGGGGTTAGCGATGTTCCGCAGTCGGTGTCGTACTTTGTTTATTGTACGATACACCGGGGTTAGCAATGTTTTGCAGTCGGTGCCGTACTTTGTTTGTTGTACGATACACCGGGGTTAGCGATGTTCCGCAGTCGGTGTCGTACTTTGTTATTTTACGACATACCGAGAGTAGCAAGGTTTTGCAGTCGGTGTCGTGTTAAGTTATAATAGAAATAATAACTGAACCGAGAGTGTTAGTAGGGGTTTCGGTAGAACTCACTGAGATTGTATCTCACTGTTTAAATGTTGTTGATTTACAGAGACACAGGGACAGCGGAAATCCAAGAGGCACGAGTAGGTTGAGCTCGGACTGGATGCTGATAGCCTAGCTTTATGTTTAAGCTTATTTCCCTTTTGTTGTCTGTATACTAAAACATTATGTATTTATTGTATATCTTTCTTCCGCTTTCTTGTATGATACTGAATACTATAGATGCTGATGGTGTATGGTCTGAGAACCATATTGTCTTGTTGTAAATAAGACGGTTTGAGTTATATTCAGTGAAGAATTTATAGTGATATTCAGTGTCTAAGCAGGAAATATATCTCTGATGTGTTACTAAGGTGCACCTGGGTATTTTTAGTCAATAGAAATACCGGGGTGTTACAACCGATGACCAACTAGCGGATATCTTCACGAAACCCCTAGCCAAAGCTCAATTTCGTAAGATCCAGAGAGAGCTCGGTATGCTTGATTTTGCCAGTTTATAATATGATTATGTGTCTTGTGTGTTTTCCCTCCTTTTTGGTGAAAACAAAGGGGGAGAAATACTTGCTACTATTTATGGCTATTGCTATGTTACTGGTTTAGTTTATTATTTTTATGCTTATGCTTAGGGGGGGCATTTGCTATTGTTTCTTGATTATCGCCTCCCTATGCATAAGGTAATTTGTTATCATCAAAAAGGGGGAGTTTGTTGAACCAAGGTCAAACACTCTTTGTTTTGTAGGATAACAAATTACAATCTGTCTACTAATGGTTACAGTTGAACAAGAGTACAGGACATGAATCAAAGAGCAGGATATCTTAAAGTGTAGCGGCTTGGAGGAGAAGCTACTCTAGAGTTCAAGAACTATTTGTTAATCTGCTTTTGATAGAACACCATGTAAGATCCTATCACTTCAGTTCTATAACTTTTAGTAGTTGAGAGATGATTTTTTAAAATATAACTGTTGTGTTAAAAGCTTAGAAAAATCTTTTATATAAAAGCCTAATAGGTAGGCACGTAGCATGAGAAAATGGTAAAGCTAAGAATCGATTGATGACTTTGTGTTTATAAGTTGAAAATCGATTTCTAGCCTAATTATTCAAGCTAGAAATCGATTTGTGGCTTCCTTCACAAAGCTAGAAATCGATTTCTAGCCTACGGGTTTTTAAAGGAATATGTTTTGGAAAGAAAACAATCGATTGACGGCCTTGTGTTTTTAAATGGAAAAATCGATTTCTCTCTCTCTCTCTCTCTATCTCTCTCTCTCTCTCTCTCTCTCTCTCTCTATCTCTCTCTCTCTCTCTCTCTCTCTCTCTCTTAAAGCCAGGAATCGATTCCTCACCTGTTTCCCATAGGTAAGAAATCAATTCTTCACTTGCTATTGTGAAGAGAAAAATCGATTTCTTCTTTATCTTTTAAAGCCATAAATCGATTTCAACCTTCCTATTTCTCAAGCAAATGAATCGATTTCTCTACACTCCTATTTAAGCATATAATCGATTCATCTCTTTTTAGAAGCTTTCAACGGTCATATTTTGAGTAAATAAATCGATTCATATACACATTGTTTTAAGCAATCAATCGATTTACTACTCATCTATTTTGTGTGAAAAATTGCATCAACGGTCATATTTCTACAAACCCTATAAATAGGCACTTAGGTTTTTTCACGAGGCAAGAGAACACAACGCACAACTCAACAGTCAAAAAAAGAAGAAAAGAACTCTCACTGTCATATTATTTCTTCAAGTTCTTCATCGTTAAATCCAAATCACTCATCTCTCTCAACTACTATATTGTTATACTGGTTGAGTGATTGGATTATAGTTTTTCAGTTGTATTCACCTATTACTTGGTTGTTGTGAAATCCTGGTGTTCTGGACTGGACCAAGAGGTCTATTTAGCAATTCCAGGAGGTGCATTTAGCAATGGATATGGATTGGCCCAATAACTTTGGCCCTTATCCACAACATACAAGTCCAATCACGCTTGGACGGTTAAGATCAATTCCGCTGATCCGACGATCCACAAACGGGCACGATTTCCTATAAATACCGGCTCGTATAGCCATTTACAAGGTACACACTCTTTCTTTGCAAATTCACTAGCCTATTCTCATACTGACTTGAGCGTCGGAGTGGCTTTGCAGGTGCCCCCCGGGCGCTCATTAACCTCCTGCCAGGGCAGCAAGAGACCTACCAACAGCAGCCACCAAAATACTGCTAGGTACAGAACACCTAGGAAGTGTTCTTGGGTAATTCAATCGGGGAGATTGAGTTGTTAGCGAAATCCTTAGCGGGGAGCTTGGGTTCTCAATTTGGGGAAAATTGAGATTGGTGTGGTAGCTATAGGGAAGTTGCTTGTAAGACGCTGAAGAAGTTCTTCTCATATAGTGGTTGTTATCAAGTCCAAAGGTTGCAAAGCCGTAGGCCAAGGACGTAGGGCTTTTATCCCGAACCTCGTAAAAATTACGGTGTATCTCTTTCCCTTCTCTTTACTTTGTTTTTCGTTTATATTTGTTTATTGTTATATTTGATATCATTGCGCTGCGTTCAATATCACTATTTGTTTATCGTTATATTTGATAATAGTGTGGTTAGCTTTCAATATCACTGTAACTGGTTCTGTCATAGTTATAGCTTGCTTATGTATTGCATATAGTTTAAATCCTATTTTCCGCATTCGATTTAAACGTGCATCGTTAATTTTTTGAATTAAAAAGATTTCAATTTTAGCGTATAATTCACCCCCCCTCTAAGGGTATCATATTGTCCAACAGTATATATATATATATATATATATATATATATATATATATATATATATATATATATATATATATATATATAGCTTTAATTCATCTCTTCCATTCAATTCGTTTCCCCATTCTCACATTTCGCGCTCTCAGACTTTCTCCGTCTCTTTTTCACACACAAGAAGCAGCTCTTTCTCTCGGCATACATAGTTGACCGAATATTATTAATAATTTAGCTAAGCATTTTGTGTGTTTTGTGTAGTGTAGTGTTTTGTGTGTCTGTTGAGGTTTTGGGTTTATCGGCTTCCAGTTTCTGCAATGGCGTGTTGTTAATGCACACGATCGACTAGAAAAATATACCCGCTTACCCGCAACCTTTAGTTCACACACAAGGGGAATTACCACTGAACCAACGCTTCACTTGTAATATTACACCAATTCTATTTTATTTATGTTGTTAGAAAAGATAGATTTTTTTAAAAAAATTGGAACAAAGATCTGTATCCTCTGCTTCCCTTTCCTTCCCTTCGCATAAGCCCTTCTCCACCTACTCCTTTGAATTCTTCTTCTTCTTCAAATCAAGCAGCAGCAAAAACGCATATTTGGATTTACACAATTTGGATTTACTTCAAACGAAAATGGTAACTTTAGAAACCGAAAATGGGAACAAAAACGCAGAAACAATAGAAAGAAAAACTCAGATCTCGAAATGATAGAAAACGAAAATGGAAACCAAATCACAGAAACAATGGAAACGATGGAAAACGAAATCGATCTGAAAAACAAAAATGGGTTTATGGGTTTCGAAAATGGAAAACGAAATGGAAACGAAAATAATCTTTATGGGTTTCGAACTTGTTTGAGTTTGAGTTTGGATGTCGTTTTGATTTCATTTATGGATTTCGTTTATGGATTTGATTTCGTTGATTTCGTTTATGGATTTCTTCATATCTTCAGTTTGAGTTTGAGTTTATTATTGTTGTTGAGGATGATGATGAATTGAGTTTCTGGGTTTATTATCTGCAGAATCGTTTGATGATAAGGAATGATGATGAATTTGGTTTTGATTTTTTTAAAAAAATAAATTCGTTTTTATGTAATATATATTAATATTAATAGTTGGCTTGATATTCACAAGAATTGATGTGGTTTAATGGTATTAGTGAGTGGGTAGGACTAAAGGGTCATGAGTTCAACACTCATATCCCCCAATTCTTTAATTTTTTAGTAACAATATGTTCCCACTTTTCCATGCTAGCTGCCACGTGGAAGTGGTGACATGAGGTGATGACGTGGCATTCAGTGCCACGTGGCACGGAGGCCCAATTTAATGATGACACGTGGCAGTGACGTCATTGATGATGTCATGCTAACGTCATCTTTATTAGTCACGTCAGCTTTTTTAGATGGAAAGTTAACAGATGGGCTTATCTGTAAACGCTTAATATTTGCAAAGTTTTTTTTAAAAGTTTTCTTTCAAGCCTTTAATTTATATACACGATATGTGTAAGTAAGTCATTTACCAATTATAAGTTGACACGTCATTGAAAAAGTTAGTTAATTGGTAACCACCTTTTATGTCGACCATTCCATGATATGTTAATTGGTTTTGGTTGTAAAAGCTTATAGAGCGTTCAATTTACACAACTATATGGTTAGTTTTATTCGGAGGCAAGCAAACCTTGTATGCTAACTCCCACATCTTTGACTGTAGTCCAACCTGTTTTACGACTCTAATTGCTAATGAAATGTTATAAGTTTTCCTTTGTCAAAAAAAAACAATCTCAATGTAAATAAGCTCAGTTGTTAAATTGTTACTCTCTCTCTTAACAAAAAAATAAAACTATTACTCTTTCAGCTGATAGTTCAACAAAGAAAAATGTCAAAACAAATATCTCAGTGCAAGAATAAATTTTATGAACTATTTAATAAATTTTAATTTAGAGACAAAAGAGGAGTGACATTAACAAAATATTTTCGATGTAAAATTTATTCTTACAGTCGATAATACCCCTGATGGATTTGATATGGATGCCTTAACAATGTGGTGAGATAGCTGCGCGTAATACAACTAAATACAATACGAAATATTATTGATACATAACTTCGTCTAAATAAATATATTTTTTATCCGAAGGAAAGCAATAAAAGGAAATACAAAACATAAAGAACTAAAGTCTAACATGCTCTATCCCCATACCATCGGCTATAAGGAGAGGCGAAACAATGGATAGACAGAGATGCCACACATGATTTCCATAGTTTATATTAGCTCCAAACTTTGCTAACCAATCAACACACGAGTTGTCCGTAGCAGCGTGTGGACATAAGTCAAATCCCAGGCCTTAAGAGAAAATGATTTGATATAGGAAATAGTGGAAGCATAGGGGTGGGTATCTTCAAGCTCACGAGCAATCAACGAGAGGGCGATTTCGGAGTCTGATTCACAAATAATGGACCTATAACCATTGGACCAAGCTAAGTTCAATCCCTTGGGGAAAGTGCATGGAGCTTTGCATTCAAGTTAGTAGCAATGCCACAATTTCCCGAGAAACCAAGAAGCCAGTCACTTGGATGATCCCGAAGTAATCCCCATAGCCACTACGACCTGGTTTACCAATAAATCTTCCATCAACATTAAGTGTAACACCCTGATATTTCTAGCTTGTAGAAATACCAAAGTGCACCACTTGGCATACATCTGAGTAACTTCCTGTTATTGAATATTGAACACAACTAAAAACTTTCGATAAATAATTATCAAATGGTTCCATGAACCTCATTAAACTTAACAAAGTACTTAAGTATTATGGCTTAAATCTTGCACAATCCTGGTGTTCAATACCCAAAACATAAATAGCGGAAACGATTTACAACTGTTTGCAAGTAATAGTTATACAATCGGTAATACAAAGACAACAAAAGGGATAAGGCATAAACTTAAAATTGCTTTCTCCGATAACTCCGTGAGTCACCTCGACTAACTGTGCTTCTCGGCCTTTGCTTTCCCCTGTTTCTCTGTAAAAACCACAATAATAAAGGGTGAGATAAACATTATCTCAGTGAGTCCTATCGAGACTCCTTACTAACTCTAGCGGTTCATTATGCTTCATTTTTAATCGTAGTCCGAGCCTGGATGACCACGTGAAAGATATTTTCATTTGTAGCCCAAGTCTGGATAGCTAGCTGTAACATTCGTAACCCAAGTCTGGATAGCTACGTGTTACATTTCACACTAACACAACACCTCGAGCCACCTTATTCGGTTTCTTTATCGGCTTTTGGTGAACCCAATCCACTCTCACTGGTGGCCAAACAAAGAAGGGGCCTAGGTTACGGGAATAATGACTTCCCTCCCCTAGTGTGCTATCACAGAGGTCGTCACCTCAATTAATTTAATTATTAAGCGGTTACCAAAACCGTAGCGGAACACCAAGTCCGTCTCATCAAGTTTATATATAAGTGGTTACCAAAACCATAGTGGAACCCCAAGTTTATTTCATTAGCATATATGTTGTAAATTCTCACTCGCGAACCCTACTCGGTATTGTCATTTATCACAATTCAAAGAATTCGTATAACATCATTCGTATAACGTCATTTAACCCTACCCGATTTTTTCATGACTTTCATAGCTTAAGAATTTTATCTCAAACACACTCAATTTCATGGTATTCTTGCATTACAATCATTGTACATCCTTTGGGAAATGATTAGAAGGAACTCGGAATCATTTGGAATGGACTAAGGTACATTTTGTAAATGGGTAACAGAAGCTTCCGCACGGTCCGGGCGTATAGGCGCACGACCCGTGCGTGTTTTAAAAGTTTAAACACGGAGAAACAGAACAGAGCGCACGGTCCGTGTCCTAGGGGCGCACGACCTGTGCGTGGTTTTTAAAATCTTTCAGGTCACTTGCGAACGAGACGCACGATCCATGCCACTGGGCCCCACGACCCGTGCATGTTCATCAGTAACTCGGAAAAGCTGTTTTCACAAATTCGTTCCATTTCGTTCCGATTCCAAAATTCATTCCGATAGATACCCAACTTACACGCACACAACAACAAATTGGGTTCACTCACATAGTGAACAAATTGGGTTCATTAGGAAAATCATTTCCTCCCGAAGACTTGATCAACAAAGTGCTGAGATGCCTAAACAGAGAATGGCAACCAAAGGTAACTGCTATAGCTGAATCGAGAAATTTAGCTACCTTGTCACTTGCCACTCTATTTGGGAAACTACTAGAGCACGAGTTAGAGCTCACTCGTCTAGCAGAGCATGAAGGAAAAGCCTAGCTTTCAGGCTTCAAGTTCAAGTTCATCCGACGACAGTGATGATTCGCAAAATGAGGATGATGAAGAGGATGAGAATATTGATCTAATGGTAAGACAATTCAAAAAGTTCATAAAAAGATCTTTCAAAAAGAATTCTCCAACCAAAGGAGTCTCACAAGGAAAACTTCTCAAGTCCACCAACTTGCTACGAATGTGGCAAATCCGGACACATGAAGATGGAATGCCCAAAATTACAAAGAAAACGATCAAAGTTTGAGAAAAAGGGATCCAAGAGAAACAAGAGTAGAAAAGCCTACACAACATGGGAAAACAATGACATGAACTCATCAGATGAATCAGAAAGTGAAAAAGATCAAGTTGCTCTCATGGCCGACCACGACAGCGAAAGTGAAACTGAGGTATCTTCTAACTCTGAAACTTTGTGATCGTACCTTGACCAATAGAAGGACCTGGGTCGTTGAGGACCTGGGTCGTAGAGGACCTGGCTGGAACCAAGGGTCTTGGCCGCACGGAAGGACCTGGCTCGGTCGCTGATGGAAGGACCTGTGAGGAAGGACCTGGCCTGGACGATGAGGACCTGGCTGGAACCTGGGCTCTTGGCCGCACGCGGGTGGTACCTGCAATGACACTCCGACGCTCTAGTCAGTGTGACGCTCGGGCAGGATTCACAAGGTGAGATAAACGTACCTGATTCTCGGGATTTGTGCTGGTTTTATAGTGGCACAGGCGCTCTGGCCATATCTTGTGGAGCACGCCAAGTTGGGCCGTGTTGGGCCTATTGGACTGTACTGGGCCTTGAGCCCACTCCGGAAAAGTTGCTCCCCGAGCCTAGGTCGCCAGCGGGCGGGTTGAGGCTTGAGTCGTTGACCCCGAGTAATGCCGTAAGCGGCCGGGTTGCATTGCGCACTCGGTCTCCATCTCTTGAGGTGTGTGGTCGCCGCCACACCAAGTCACGGTCTGGCTTGAAGTCTAGGCACTGGGTCGCTCAGGACCAAAACCTATCCAGGGGTCGCTGCCCCCTGTTAGACTTGAGAGTCTATAAAGTAACCTTAGAGGGGGGGTGAATAAGGTTATAGGTGATTAATGGATTCTTTTTCAATTTAAAAAACTTTTTCGATATTGGTTTGGATTAAATGCGGAATAATAATATTTGACCAATATAGAAGGAGAAGAGGAGTAGAATGAGATGATGGACAGATCAATATTGTATACAGCAATAAAATAGATAATGAGAAGAAGGATATAGAGAGATCAGGATAAGATTACAATATGATATATTTGCACAGTTATATTGAGAATATGATAAACAGTTATATCAAGTATATGATAATAATATTATAAGCAAATAAAGTGCAAAATATAAAGAGATAGAGAAGAGAGAGAGACACAGCAATTTAGCGAGGTTCGGGATAAAACCCCTACGTCCTCGGCCTTAGGCTTTTCAACCCTTGGACTTAGTAACCACTATATTGAAGAGAGTTTGATACAAACAGTCGACCCCAATATAAGTGAATCTCAATTCCCCTGAATTGAGAACCCAAGCACTCTTGCTAAGGATTTCTAAACCAACTCAATAACCCTATTGAGAGACCCAAGTACACAGCCCAGGTTTTCAAAACACCAACTCAATCACTTGATTGAGAGACCCAAGTACAAAGCCCAGGATTTCAAAAACACCAACTCAATCACTTGATTGAGAGACCCAAGTACAAAGCCCAGGATTTCAAAAACACCAACTCAATCACTTGATTGAGAGACCCAAGTACAAAGCCCAGGATTTCAAAATACCAACTCAATC
Organism: Astragalus membranaceus; assembly: GCA_039519185.1. Classification (NCBI taxonomy): domain Eukaryota; kingdom Viridiplantae; phylum Streptophyta; class Magnoliopsida; order Fabales; family Fabaceae; genus Astragalus; species Astragalus membranaceus. The sequence goes on along the minus strand of CM076850.1, from coordinate 2,497,388 downwards.
ACTTGATTGAGAGACCCAAGTACAAAGCCCAGGTTTTCAAAAACACCTTGAAATAAAATAAATTACACAATAGAGTTCTATGATCCAATCACTTCACAGAATGAGTCAATTTAGAAACTGAGAGAGATGAGTGATCTTAGGATATTATAGATGCTCTATAAGATGAGGGATGATCTTGCTTTTGCAACCACTTCAAAATTGATATAACAATAGAAGTTGAGGTTGCTTGAAAGCTTTTAAAAAATATAGATATGATTTTGAAAAAACAAAGCTTTTTGAAAAACAAGATTCAAAACAGTTGGAGCACAGGATCTCAGATCTAGATCTATAAACAGCTTTTGAAAAAAGATATAACAATTTAAAATCAAAAGCTTATAAAAATAAAACAATGAAGAGCAATAGATCTATAGAGATTCGAATATGAGAGAGTAGAGAAGAAATTGTGAGAATAGGTGTTGTCTGAAGGTGAAGCTCAACCTATGTATTTATAGGCTTAGGCACCGTTGAAAATTTTTTGAAAAACATTTAATATAGGTGAAGAATCGATTCATAGACCAAGTTAAAAAGTGAAGGAATCGATTCATTGCCTTTAAAAAATAAAAGAATCGATTACAATGCTTATGTAGAAAGGCATGAATCGATTTTCAGGCCATATGGAGGTCCTGAGAATCGATTCTTATCCATGTAGAAATAAAGGGAATCGATTTCATAAGCTAAGGAAAGACTTGAGAATCGATTTCATTAATCCAAGGAATGACTTGAGAATCGATTCATTAAGCTAAGGAATGACTTGAGAATCGATTCCTAGGCTAAGGAAACCAAGAAGGAATCGATTCTTAGTATATGTAATGTAGTGAAATCGATTCTTTTGCTTCAAAAATATTTCTTTAGTTTTGGTTGCCACCTTATGCATGCATGCAATTTTGTAAAATATTTTTTCAAAACTATTTTTATGTATCATGCATGTTTTGAAAAGTCATCTCTCTCAATAACTAAAGTGCCACACACTTTAGGTGATAGGACCTTTACAAAGAGTCCTAAAAAAGGCTTAGACACAAAATAGGGTTTTGAACTTCTTATAATGCTTCTTCTTCAAGCTTCTCCTTTTTTGAGTCTTCTTCCTTTTAAATTAAGTCCTGCACTTTGCTCAATGTGAAACATTAGTAGATATATGTAATTTGTTATCATTCAAAATAAAGGACTGTTTTACCCTTGGTTCAACAAACTCCCCCTTTTTGATGATAACAAATTACATTATGCATAGGGATTAATAATAATGAAAATTCTTTAAAAAAGCTCCCCCTAAGCATAAGCATATATTTTCTCCCCACATATAATAGTAGCTTGCATATTTTCTCCCCCTTTGTTTTCATCAAAAAGGAGGGGGGGTGAATACATACAACATAAACTTGCATAATAAATAAGCAGCATTTGCATAGCATATGATATATCAAAAACAGTAGTTCATGCTATGCTCCCCCTTACTTGGTGATCCCCCTTAATAATTTTAGAATGCAAGGCTTTAGTAAAAAGAGGGTGGATCATCATGGTTTTAAAAATATGATACCCAAGATAATCATCCTTGGTTCAACAATATAGGTATCATTTTTAACAAAAGAAATATGTTGCATCACAAAATCCAGCACAATAGAGAAAAAAAAAAAAAAAACTTTGATGCACACAAAAAAAATTTGTTTCACAGAAGTGATAAATTATTCTTAAGGTGAATAGAACTTTTCCAATCTAACCTTCACCAGTGATTCTTCCTCTATTGTTGTTATCACGAGTCACATGACTGCTGTTTCTGAGTATTACGAATCTTTTTGTGTCTCCAGTCATGAACTTCGAGTCTCTGCTATCAAGGTATTGATCTGACCCCCATACCCTGTAGCACACCTGCACTAAGATCAAGTAGAAAATTTTGGTACCCATTTCTCTTTGGGTCCTTTGGGGTTAGTCATCAAGGGGTTTGCTTTCACAATCCACCTTGGTTTCTTCCAAGTAGGTACAAGGGTTCCAAGCTCACATATTTTACGGATGGGGCATGAAGAGGAGCTATGGTTTCCCTTTTGGCAATATGTGCATTTGAAGATAGTAGGTTTATGATTAGAGGTAGAAGCTACAAAGGTGATATTTTTGTTTGAGTTGGAGGTGGTGGAATTACCTTGGTACCCAATACCTCTCCTATCAACATATTCATGTTGGGAGTGAAGTAGCTTGGTTAAGGTCTTTTCACCAACCTCAAACTTTTTCAAAGATTCTTTCAAAAATTCATTTTCAACCTTGGTTTTTTCAAAATTTTGTTTAAGCTCAAGAAACTCAAGGTTGACAGATTTATGTAGTTCATTCTTTAATCTATCTACTTCATTTTCAAGTGTCTCAATTTGAGTGAGCATGCTTTTGTTACTCTTTGCCAATTTCTTAGATTTTAACAAAAGAGTTTCATGTTCAGAATAGAGAGCATCAAAAGCCTCACTTAAATCGTGACTACTATACGCACCATCAGATAGATCATCATGTATAGAAGAATCAGAAAGACTAGAAGAGTTAAGGCTTACCTTAGATGAGTCATTTGCCATATGACAAACACCATTTGCAATTTGCTCTTCTTCGTATGTGTCACTATCAGAGCCAAGACAATCCCATATAGTAGCCTTAGGTGTTTCACATGCCGTGAGACAGATGGCATTTGCAACTTCCTCTTCTTCACTGTCAGAATAGTTGTTCCATGTAGCCTTCTTAGCTTTCTTGGATTTCTTTGAGTTATTTCTCTTTTCAAGTTTGTTGAATTTCATGAATTCTTCAAATAATTCAGCCATGTCTTCATCATCAGATTCTTCACCAGACTTACTTTGTTTCCTTGCTACTTTAGGAGTTTTAGCAGCAAGGGCAAGAGATTTCACCACTTCCTTTTCTTGATTCTTTTTAGTAGCCAATACTACCTCAAAGGCTAGCAATGATCCAATAAGGTCTTCTTGAGGTAAAGTGCCAATGTCTTTGGCTTCGGTTATAGCACAAGTCTTAGGGAAGAATTCACCAGTTAAGGATTCAAGGATCTTTCCATTCAAATCCTTGTTGGTGTATTTCTTTCCTAAGGCCCTCAAGTTGTTTACAATTAAATTTAATCTCTGATGCATTGCTGCGACAGACTCACCTTCTTTCATTTTAAAACTTTCATATTCAGAGGTGAGAATTCTAATTTTAGTATCTTTTACCTGGCTTGTCCCGACATGAGTGGCTTGTAGGCAGTCCCAGATTTCCTTTGCACTTTGACACCCTTTTACTCTACCATATTCTTCTTCACAGAGAGATAGATGAAGGATATTCATGGCCTTTGCATTTAGGGATATCTTGTCAAGCTCAGATTTTCTTAACTCACTCAGGTCGATGGTCTAGATGTCTTCCACCGGTACTTCTTCAGCTTTGCCGGTGGCTTGAATTTTTGAAGTGTCACCATCAGTATTACCTGGTTTTGTGATCTTGATCTTCATCGGGATTAGAGGACCATCCACTATGATTCTCCATAGAGTGAAGTCAATTGCCTGCACATGACATTTCATACGACTACTCCAGTAATCATAGTTAGTACCATCAAATAGAGGAGGCCTATTAGAGGACATTCCTTCTTTCATGAAAGAACCCATAATTACAGATATGTAAAGGATAAATTTAGAATTGCGAGATGTAAAGCTCTGATATGCAATTCCTAGCTTTGATACCACTTGTTAGACTTAAGAGTCTATAAAGTAACCTTAGAGGGGGGGTGAATAAGGTTATAGGTGATTAATGGATTCTTTTTCAATTTAAAAAACTTTTTCGATATTGGTTTGGATTAAATGCGGAATAATAATATTTGACCAATATAGAAGGAGAAGAGGAAGTAGAATGAGATGATGGACAGATCAATATTGTATACAGCAATAAAATAGATAATGAAGAAGATATAGAGATCAGGATAAGATTACAATATGATATATTTGCACAGTTATATTGATAATTTGATAACAGTTATAGCAAGTATATGATAATAATATTATAAGCAAATAAAGTGCAAAATATAAAGAGATAGAGAAGAGAGAGAGACACAGCAATTTAGCGAGGTTCGGGATAAAACCCCTACGTCCTCGGCCTTAGGCTTTTCAACCCTTGGACTTAGTAACCACTATATTGAAGAGAGTTTGATACAAACAGTCGACCCCAATATAAGTGAATCTCAATTCCCCTGAATTGAGAACCTAAGCACTCTTGCTAAGGATTTCTAAACCAACTCAATAACCTTATTGAGAGACCCAAGTACACAGCCCAGGATTTCAAAACACCAACTCAATCACTTGATTGAGAGACCCAAGTACACAGCCCAGGTTTTCAAAACACCAACTCAATCACTTGATTGAGAGACCCAAGTACAAAGCCCAGGTTTTCAAAACACCAACTCAATCACTTGATTGAGAGACCCAAGTACAAAGCCCAGGATTTCAAAAACACCTTGAAATAAAATAAATTACACAATAGAGTTCTATGATCCAATCACTTCAGAGAATGTGTCAATTTAGAAACTGAGAGAGATGAGTGATCTTAGGATATTATAGATGCTCTATAAGATGAGGAATAATCTTGCTTTTGCAACCACTTCAAAATTGATATAACAATAGAAGTTGAGGTTGCTTGAAAGCTTTTAAAAATATAGATATGATTTTGAAAAACAAAGCTTTTTGAAAAACAAGATTCAAAACAGTTGGAGCACAGGATCTCAGATCTAGATCTATAAACAGCTTTTGAAAAAAGATATAACAATTTAAAATCAAAATCTTATAAAAATAAAACAATGAAGAGCAATAGATCTATAGAGATTCGAATATGAGAGAGTAGAGAAGAAATTGTGAGAAGAGGTGTGGTCTGAAGGTGAAGCTCAACCTATGTATTTATAGGCTTAGGCACCGTTGAAAATTTTTTGAAAAACATTTAATATAGGTGAAGAATCGATTCATAGACCAAGTTAAAAAGTGAAGGAATCGATTCATTGCCTTTAAAAAATAAAAGAATCGATTACAATGCTTATGTAGAAAGGCATGAATCGATTTTCAGGCCATATGGAGGTCCTGAGAATCGATTCTTATCCATGTAGAAATAAAGGGAATCGATTTCATAAGCTAAGGAAAGACTTGAGAATCGATTTCATTAATCCAAGGAATGACTTGAGAATCGATTCATTAAGCTAAGGAATGACTTGAGAATCGATTCCTAGGCTAAGGAAACCAAGAAGGAATCGATTCTTAGTATATGTAATGTAGTGAAATCGATTCTTTTGCTTCAAAAATATTTCTTTAGTTTTGGTTGCCACCTTATGCATGCATGCAATTTTGTAAAATATTTTTTCAAAACTATTTTTATGCATCATGCATGTTTTGAAAAGTCATCTCTCTCAATAACTAAAGTGCCACACACTTTAGGTGATAGGACCTTTACAAAGAGTCCTAAAAAAGGCTTAGACATAAAATAGGGTTTTGAACTTCTTATAATGCTTCTTCTTCAAGCTTCTCCTTTTTTGAGTCTTCTTCCTTTTAAATTAAGTCCTGCACTTTGCTCAATGTGAAACATTAGTAGATATATGTAATTTGTTATCATTCAAAATAAAGGACTGTTTTACCCTTGGTTCAACACCCCCGTGGAGTCATGCACGGCCGACCTACCGGGAGCGACTTAGCGCAGCCTATTCGAGGCTTGACTCGTTGCCCCCCTGTCTAGCCTCGCTCGGTCGACCTACAAGGAGCGACTTAGCGTAAACCGTTGGGGGTGTGGTCGCTGCCACTCGTATGGGAACGTGGTCGCTGCCATTCACACTGGGATGTGGTCGCTGCCACTCATGATGGGACGTGGTCGTTGCCACTCCTATTGGAATGTGGTCGCGGCCACTCACTTTGCTTGGGCCATTAGATGGCGCTCGCTTTGGGCCATTCGATGGCACTCTTAGTAGGCCGCTCGGGACCTTGGGGCCATTCGATGACACTCGTTGTAGGTCGCTCGGGATCCTACGTTCGATTTGATCAACACGGTGATCTATTTTGGGCCAACTCGGTGGCACTCGCTTGTGTCAATGCGGTGACACCCGATGTAGGTCGCTCGGCGGCCTACGTTTGATTGTGGTCGCCAATTGATCGCCAATTGATCGTACCTTGACCAATAGAAGGACCTGGGTCGTTGAGGACCTGGGTCGTAGAGGACCTGGCTGGAACCAAGGGTCTTGGCCGCACGGAAGGACCTGGCTCGGTCGCTGATGGAAGGACCTGTGAGGAAGGACCTGGCCTGGACGATGAGGACCTGGCTGGAACCTGGGGTCTTGGCCGCACGCGGGTGGTACCTGCAATGACACTCCGACGCTCTAGTCAGTGTGACGCTCGGGCAGGATTCACATGGTGAGATAAACGTACCTGATTCTCGGGATTTGTGCTGGTTTTATAGTGGCACAGGCGCTCTGGCCATATCTTGTGGAGCACGCCAAGTTGGGCCGTGTTGGGCCTATTGGACTGTACTGGGCCTTGAGCCCACTCCAGAACACTTTGCAAGATGCTTATGATGAACTGTATGAAGCATTTACTGAATTGCATGATAAATCCTTAAAACTAGCTAAAGCATTAGATAAATCCAAGAAATTCATCACTCATCTTCAAAATGATGTTATTGCTTTAACTAAGGAAAAACTAGAACTTAGAAAAGAAAATGACAGTCTTGCATGTTTCGAAGAAAATTATGTTTGCGTTAAATGTGTTGAACTTGAAAAGAAAATTCATGATCTAGAATGGACCGTTGGAAAATTGTCTAACTTACAAAATGTGCATCATAGATTTCCTAGAAACAATCTCATAGAAAGGCATGTGCATTATAAACCAAAATTTTCCACTAGACCTTATATTAAATGTTATTATTGTGGTAAACTTGGACATACTGCATCTGTTTGCATGGCAAGAGGTAGACAAAATGTGAAAAAGGTATGGGTTCCCAAAAGGACCATACCAAACACTAACCCACAAGGACCCAAAGAGTTTTGGGTACCTAGAACCTTGTTTTAGATCATTGCAGGTATGCTTCAAGGTATGGGGGCAGATTGATACCTTGACAGTAAAGACTCAAAGCGCATGACCGGAGACGCAATAAAGTTCTTAACACTCACCCCCGGAAAAAGCCGTCATGTGACTTGTGATAAATAGAGGGAGAATCACTGGTAAAGGTTAGATTGGTAAAGTATCATTCACCTCTATTGAAAATGTGCTTAAGAATAGTTTATGAAGTCAAATATGTGACTAGAGTAATCCCCGAATCTTATGGTAAGAACAAATAATCTTCGTGAAGGTTAGTCTTTATAAACGATCCATCCATTATGATTGACATGTATGCAAGAAAGTAAATGGTTGATTTTTAATTCATGCATCATTAAGAACAATATTTATAATGCATGAAACAAACTAGATGAATCAGGCATAATTGTTAGAAACAACGCTAGACTAGTTGCTAAAGGTTACAATCAAGAAGAAGGAATAGACTATGATAAAACATATGCTCCCGTAGCTAGATTAGAAGCTATTTGCATGCTACTTGCTTTTGCATCAGTTATGGATTTTAAATTGTATCAAATGGATGTGAAAAGTGCTTTCTAAAATGGTTTTATTCAAGAGGAAGTGTACGTTGAACAACCACCTGGCTTTGAAAATTATGAAAAGCCAGATCACGTGTTTAAACTCAAAAAGGCTCTATATGGTCTGAAACAAGCTCCTAGAGCTTGGTACGAAAGATTGAGCAAGTTTTTACTCAATCATGATTTTCAAAGAGGGAAAGTTGACACTACACTTTTCATAAAAAGGACAAAAATGACATCTTACTTGTGCAAATTTATATGGATGACATTATTTTCGGTGCTACTAATGAATTGCTTTGCAAAGAATTTTCTAGTATTATGCAGAGTGAGTTTGAAATGTCAATGACGGGAGAACTCAACTTCTTCCTTGGGCTTCAAATAAAACAAACCAACAATGGCATCTTTATCTCTCAATCAAAACATTGCAAAGAACTACTTAAGAGATTCGAAATGGACAAAGCAAAAGAAATGTCCACTCCAATGAGCACTTCATGCTACTTAGACAAAGATGAAGAAGGTAAACCGATAGAACTGACCAAATATAGAGGTAGGATTGGCTCTCTTCTTTATTTGACTGCTAGTAGATCGGATATCATGTTTAGTGTTTGCTTGTGTGCTAGATATCAAGCAATTCCAAAAGAGTCGCAATTAGTAGCTGTCAAAAGAATAATGAGATATCTTGTAGGCACATAAAATGTTGGTCTGTGGTACCCCAAAGGCGCCACATGCACCCTTATAGGATATTCAGACTCTGATTTTGTAGGTTGTAAATTGGATAGAAAAACCACTAGTGGAACATGTCACATACTAGGTAGTGCATTAGTCTCTTGACATAGTAAGAAACAAGTCAGTGTCGCACTGTCAACTGCTGAAGCAGAATATGTTGCAGCAGGAAGTTGCTGCGCACAAATCCTTTGGATGAAGCAACAACTTCTTGACTATGGCGTAGAACTAGATCATATCCCGATAAAATGCGACAACACCAGCGCTATCAATCTTACAAAGAACCCCCGTTCAACACTCTAGGACCAAGCATATAGAAATTAGACATCATTTTCTTAGAGATCATATCCAAAAAGGCGATTGTGTGATTGAATTTGTTGAATCGTCAAAACAACTAGCTGATATTTTTACGAAACCTTTACAAAAAGAAACCTTCTTTTTCATTCGAAGAGAACTTGGAATCATTGATTCCTCTTCTATTTGAATGAAACAATTGTTGTTTCGACTCGCAAACTTTATCATATGTCGACCCTTTTGATCATGACAAAAAGGGGGAGAGAAATATAGTGTTGCATTGCATTAAGCATAAAATGAGCATATAAAACTGTCATAATAAAATATTGTCTCTTTGCATATAGTAAATGAAACAGGGGGAGCATCAAGATAGGGGGAGTATCACACATATGCATTATTGTGTTTGATGAACTAACCTCCCACCTTAAGATGAGTAAAGTTTTGTCATCATCAAAAAGGGGGAGAATGTGGATATCTTGTACTGCAGGACTTGTATTGCAGGTCAAAGTTTTGATGATGAAAAAGACCAAAGCTAAAGGTGATAAGAGTAAAAGTTGACCAAAGCCAAAGTTTATGGCCAAAGGTGATGAAAGTGACAAAGTATCAAAGTCACAATCCAAGACAATCAAGCTCAAGAATTGAAGTTTCAAGATATAAGGGCAGTCCTATAAATAAGGGTAGTCCTTAGGGTTTGGGTGTGTCTTAGGAAAAAGTGTAAGCTCTTACGAAGGTCAGCTCATCTCTCAAAGTCCCACGTTTTTCAAAATGCATGCATGCACACGTAAACACAAAAACTATTTTGGGAAAGTAAGAAATCGATTCACACTAGTTTCTCTAAAGCTTGAAATCGATTTCCAACCTTATGCAAAGGATAGAAATCGATTTCCCAATGTAAAGAATCGATTCCCAAATTGTTTTCAAAGCAAAGAATCGATTCCTATTGTTTTTACTAAGTACATAATCGATTTCCTCTCTCCTTTATTCAAGCACATAATCGATTTCCTTTTTCTTTTAAGGGAGCACATAATCGATTCACTCATGTTTTAAACAAGCACATAATCTATTTGCACATCCCTTGTTTTAAGCACATAATCGATTTGCATCTTATGCATTCTCAAGCATATAATCGATTGTCAATTTTAGTTCATTCAGGCAAACAATCGATTCTCACATTTCCATAAATAGTTCAACGGTAATATTTTTCTCATAGCCTATCAATAGAGGCTTCATACTCTTCATTTCACAACAACCCATTTTCACGATTCAGAACACTTTTTAGAAAAACTCTTCACACTTTCATTTCTGCTCTTCTCGCACCGTTGGTACGTCAGAGCTGATCTCTCGCAAGAGTTAGTCGGGGTTGGAATCTTCAAGTTGTATTATCTGCCTACATTAGAGGTATTTCGGTCTTTAAGTTTGTAATTGTTTATTGGTTGTATTTTGTACTAGGGAGTGAGGTATCTCTCTAGGGTAGCTGTTTGTACTAGGAAGTGGAGTATCTTTCTGGGGCAGCTGGTTGTAACAAGGGTGGGGTATCTCTTGTTGTATTGTGGTTAGATTTGAGGGCTCTTCAATAGGTGGGGTATCCTAGGTGAAGAGTGCCTGAGTCTGTAAAGGTTTTTCAAGGCACCTGTAAGCCTTGTTTTGTGTTAGTGGAAAATCTCACAAGGGTGTGAGGACTGGACGTAGGTCACTAGGAGGTGACTGAACCAGGATAAATCTCTGTGTGCTTTATCGCTTTATTTTCTTATTCCTTCGCTTCCACTTAACCTGCGCGAAAATTAATCTAAGTCATTGAAAAGGGGAAAAAGTTTTCAAAAGTTTTAAATCTCAACTCACCCCCCCTCTTGAGACTGAAGCCACTTGGCAACAAGGAAGAATGGGTTGCTGAAACTAGTATCATTTGAAAGAGAATGGTGGTGAGAAGGTTTACATGCATGAACAATGGGAGAAGATGTCTTCTCCTTTTCTCCCTCTTCTTCATGCCTCCCACTCCTCTCTCTCACTATTCTATGTTTTCATTTTTGTTTTCAGCAACTGAACTTGTGTGTGTTAAGTTGTGAAGGTGAGTGGCACTTAATGTTCAATTGAGGGTAAATTGGGTTGGGAAACAAATGACCAATATGCCCTTAAGTGATCCAACATTTTGCAATCTCCCTTAAATTTATCTTAATCTATTCTTTTATCACATAATCTAACAATACTTATACAATAATTAATTAATGCATATGTGGGTTTTTTGTGGAAGATGGTTTAGCTGAAACTCATTAATGGGTGGAAAAGACGGAAATGCCCTTATCCTAGTATTTTTGCTTAAAATCCCAATTAGCTCACCAATCAATCAACAATTCAAGTACTAATATATTTTGGCTAAAGTGCTCTCGGGGTCCCTTATCTTTATTTAAAGTAACGAATTAGTCCTTTATGTTTTTTTTGTCCCAAATAAGTCCTTTATCTTTCAAATTTTTGACACATAAATCCTTTTCCGTCAACTTCCATCCAACTCTGTTAACAGTGCTTATGTGGCGTGCTGACTCATTATTTGATTAGGTGGCATGTCATTTTTATTTTTGTTTAGCTTTTATTTTTATTAAATTAAATTATATGCCACCTAAGCAAAAATAAAAATGACATGCCACCTAATCAAATAATGAGTCAGCACGCCGCATAAGCACTGTTAACAGAATTGGATGGAGGTTGACGGAAAAGGATTTATGTGTCAAAAATTTGAAAGATAAAGGACTTATTTGGGATAAAAAAAACATAAAGGACTAATTCGTTACTTTAAATAAAGATAAGGGACCCCGGGAGCACTTTAGCCAATATATTTTAGCACACAAGTACAACATAATTCACTTAATCCATTATGCTAATTAATTATCTTGACCTCTTACTAATTTTAATAAATGAAATTAGCTAAATTGGGGATGTTACAATCACCCCCAACTTTTAAAAAATTTGTCCTCAAAATTGAACAAAACGTACCTGAACTGAGAAGATGGGGATATTCCACCCGCATGTTTTGCTCTACTTCCCATGTCGCTTCGTCAGGTGAGGCACCATCCCAAAGCACTTTGACAATAGGAATTGATCTCGTTCGTAGCGCTTTCTCGCCACGATCGATGATCCTGATTGGAATAGGCTGATAAGATAAATCCGGTCGGATGTCAATCGTCTCATAACTCAACGGCCGACTTGGATCGGGAATGTACTTCCTCAACTGCGATACATGAAACACATCATGTAATCTAGAGAATGCTGGAGGTAAGGCAATGCGGTATGCTACTGGCCCAACTCACTCGATAATTTGGAAGGGTCCAATATACCGAGGACTGAGCTTCTTCGCTCGCAATGCTATACCAGTACCAATGGTTGGAGAAAGTCTTAAAAATACATGATCTCCTTCTTCAAATTACAATGGCCTTCTTCTTTTGTCGGCGTAGCTCTTTTGCCGACTTTGAGCGGTCCTCATCCGTTCTCTACTCTGACGGATCTTCTCAGTAGTCTCACGGATTAAATCAGGATCCAACAATCTCTGTTCACCTATATCCCACCAACACAATGGTGTTCTACACTTCCTCCCATATAATGCCTCATATGGTGCCATCCCGATACTAGAATGGTAACTGTTGTTGTAGGAAAACTCCACCAATGGAAGATGATCCTCCCATCGGTCTCCACTGTCAAGTACACATGCTCTTAGCATATCTTCCAAAGTCTGAATTTTCCTTTCAGTCTGTCCGTCCGTCTGCGGATGATTAGCAGTACTAGCACATACCGTTGTTCCCAACACCATATCTTCCAAAGTCTGAATTTTCCTTTCAGTCCGTCCGTCCGTCTAGCACATTCAAAGGTTGCAACTGACCGACAGGCTTCTGGTGCTCCATCTTAAACCTCTGACAGGTTAAGCATCGAGATACGAATTCTGCAATTTCCACTTTCATACCCGGCCACCAATACAACTGCTTCAAATCTCTATACATCTTGGTAGACCCAAGAAGTATTGGGAACGGACTCTTATGAGCTTCTTCTAAAACTTGCTTCTTAATACCTTCATCACTCGGGACACATTTTCTACCATCAAAACAAATCATACCATCACTATCTTCGGTGAAGTTTGGCAACCTCTTATGAGTCTGCAACGCTAGATCCACCTCTTGGGCTGAGCGAATCATATTTCTAGAAGAACTCGAAATATGAATATGGCTCAACACCAATCTGTTCTTCCTTGGCTTCACCTTCAAGTTAAGATCCCTAAACGATTCCAACAATGCCATCTCATGAATCATCAACTCTGCAGTGTGAATATACTTCCTACTCAAAGTATCAGCTACTACATTAGCCTTCCCTGAATGGTACTTCAACTTGAAATCATAATCTTTCAGAAACTCTACCCATCTTCTCTGTCTATTGTTCAGCTCCTTCTGGTCAAACAAATACTTAAGGCTCTTGTGATCACTAAAGACTTCGAAACGAGACTCATACAGGTAATATCTCCAAATATTTAGGGCATACACAATCGCCACCAACTCTAGGTCATGAGTCGGGTAATTCTCTTCATGCGGCTTCAACTGTCTAGAGGCATAAGCAACTACCTGTTGATTCTGGGTAAGGACACATCCTAAACCCTTACCAGAGGCGTCACAGTAAATTTGAAATCCCATAGACGGATCTGGAAGAATTAGAATGAGTGCAGAAGTCAAACGATTATTCAATTCTGCGAAACATTCATCACAGGCAGAGTCCCATACAAACGGTTGACCCTTGCGGGTTAACCGAGTGAGTGGAAGAACCAGCTGAGAAAATCCTTGAATGAATCTCCGATAATACCCAACTAATCCCAAGAAACTTCTCACTTCAGTGACTGTAGATGGTTGTTCTCAGTCTACCACAGCTTCAATCTTACTAGGGTCCAATGCGACACCGGATTGGGATATCACTGTCATACCCTAATTTTGTCCGACTAATTGAAAAATCCCAAAATTTCATCGCTTCGCATATTGTTCTAAACACGGGTGTCTTCGACACTCTCGTGCAACGATTTTGTTTGACACTCGTTACTTTAAAAAAAAAAAAAAGTCCAAAAATATAATAAAAATAATAATAAGTAACGCGAGCGCGTGTTGGTTGCGAGTCACGTGTGAGTAGTTGCGTCACTGCGCTTTACCGTTTTGTTAGAAAAGTGAGGATAGAATGAAATCAGTTTTAATAACGTACGCACGTGCGTATTCAAATCGCGTACGCGTTCCTAGTCTTAAGGCGAGCGCGCGTTTCGTTTCAAGTCGTGTGAGTGGTTGCGTCGGTGCGCGTTATTTCTACCGTTTTTATTATCATAAAAAAATAATAATAAGTAAATAGTAGAATAAAATCAGCTGTCCCTTTTTTATTGAATTTGTTACATATGTAGACAAAAAAATTTAAAAAAAAAGCAGAATAGTACAAAAAAAAGAGGGGAGAAGTCAGCTCTTCTATTTACATATAGACAAAAAAATTAAATACAAATGGTACAAAATTAATTAAAAAGCAAAAAAGAGTACAAAGAAAAATAATAAAGCAAAAATCAAAACAAGGACAGCATGCGACTTGCTCCCTCCATGAAGCTACAAGCTCAAGCTCCTTTCATCTTGCCCCTTTGCTTTTTCCATTTTCAGCAAAAACATTGCTGCAGTGGCAGCAACCCTGCTCCACCTCCTGCTGCCATCCCTTGCTGCTCCACTGCTGCCAACAGCTTGGTCTCCTATGAGCTTTGATCCTCTGCTCAACACCCACACCTGCACCATAATTTCCTGCCTATAAATACAATGAAAAGAAACAGTGTTAAGGAGGAGGAGAATCAGCGAAAATTGACACAAAAATATAGAGAACAATACCCAAACAAACACAGAAATTGAGCAATACCCAGCAATATTCAGAGAGAGAAACAGTGAAGAATACACAAAGAAATTGACACTGAGATATACAAAGAGTAAAAAGCTCACAAACAGAAAAAAGGAGGCACAGAATAAGGAGAAATACACACAGAGATACAAAGTTCAAAATTGTCCAACGTGAATACCAGGGAGCGTTTTCAGAAGCTGGAGTAAAAGGTTGGGTTCTTAAATGAAATTTTTTAGGCATTGATATGTTGCATGATGTTTCAGTTTGGCTGGTATGAAATGTGACTAATCGGATGCTTATGTCAAAACTGTTTGTGTATATATTTTTTTCAATCAAAGCACAGTCCGTAACTGTAAATAGATTAGGATAAGGAATAAATTAGGTTTTCATTTCAATATCAGGAACAAAAACAAACACTAAACAGCATTTTAATCCTTCAAAAATCGATCTAGGGTCTAGGAAAAAGGAAAGAGGGGATAACAGTATGTAGGGAGAGGGAGAGGATGCAGCGAGGGGATACAAAAAAAAGAGAAGTTTTTACCTTCGGCCACCGTCTACGGTGGCCACCGCCGTGGCACTGCCGTTGAGCCGCCGTGAGCCTCACCCTCGCTTCGCAAACCACCGCAACCCCTCATCACCGTGAACCCCCCTCAGTCACCGTAAACCCAAAAACCCCCTCTTCGTACCACACCACCACCGTCCATCAACAACACCACCCACGGCCAGTCACCGCTGCAACCGCCCTCCACCGCCACTGCCAAATACCTCACGCCACCCAACAATCCCCTCTTCGTACCACATCACCCCCGTACCCCTACAAACAGCCAGCCACCGCCTCCACCATGAAACAAAACGAACCCAAGGGGAGATCGCACCGAGCGACCACCTATCCACACCACCGAAGCCGTCGCCCCCCCTCTCCATTTTCGTTGTTGGCGGCGGTGGGGGGAAACAGTAAACGAGTTCGAGGCCAGTAGAAAAAGAGTGGATCGGCTAGGAAGGAAGGGGAGTTGAGGTCACGGAGGAGAGAGGGAGAGTGGCGCGGTGGATAGAGGAGATGAGATTAGGATGGGGTGAGGGAAAGGGATGGATACGCCACAGCAGAAGGAGAGAGAAAAAATTTAGGGTTTGGGAATCCCTTTTTAGGTAGGCGCCGTGGGAGAAGAGGGGAGTGATTTTTAGGGTTTCTAATTTTAGGTTAGGCTTTTATAGTATTAACTCAGGGGTAATTTTGTCTTTTCGCGTTTTATTTTTCCAAATTTCTATTAACACCCCTTCGTTTTACTCGGCGCGTACCCCCCTGAAGCCCACGATTTTCTTTTTGAAACGGCCCATTCTTTTTTTTTCCGTTTTAAAAAGAAGCGCAGCCCAGCTTACAAAAACAAGCTGGGCTCACTGTTCGCACCCCCCCCCATTTTAAAAATGCAGCCTCTTTTGCTATCTGTACCTCACTTTCAATAACACAACACCCCCTGCTTCTTTTTTTTAAACTTCGTTTCTTTCTCTTAAGTAAACTTATTTTTTTCTCACAAATCTTTTTCCCAAATAACAGATTTTCTTTTACCTAAACAAGAGTCAATCCAATTGCGAAAACTCTTCAAAATAAAACTTTGTTAGTAGTCTTGCGAAGCCTTTGCTTGCATGATTATCAACAATGAGGTACTAGTGGCGATCACTTGGAGCCTTTGCTCAATTGATCATCATGAGTGCCTAATTTTCCCAAAGATTTTCACTAAACCAAAAACTTTGTTAGTAGTCCTGCGAAGCCTTTGCTTGCATGATTATTAACAATGGAGTGCTAATGGTGGTCACTTGGAGCCTTTGCTCAATTGATCATCATGAAAGCTCAATTTTCACAATTAAACAAGATAAAAAACAAAAACCTTTTCTAGACAACCCAGAACTACGTAGCTTTGAATTCTCCATCGCACCGGGAGATACGTAGGAGCGGATCCCCTCCGTCAAGCGCGAAAACTAAAGATTTTTCATTAAGTCATTCATCAACAAAAAAGGTGAAAACAAAACATTTTTCTGAATCAACTTTGCAAATCACATATTTAATTAAGGTAACCCTTCTTTGAAGGGACGTTATGGGGTGCTAAAACCTTCCCCATACGTAATTAGACCCCCGAACCCAAATCTAATGGTTCCAAAGACCATTGCTTTCCAAAAAAGGTTTTTCCGATGTTTTACCTTAAAAAATATAGGTGGCGACTCTAAAAAACCAGTCGTGCGAAGAAAAATCTCGCCAAGGATTTTTTGGGGTGCGACAGCTGGCGACTCCACTGGGGACTCTTTTTCTTAAGTGGGTCAAGCCGATTAATTGAATGTGTGATTTGCTTTGCTGATTTAACATACTTTGTTTTACCTCCCTTCTTCCTACTTTTGCTCTATTTTCCATGCCATTTGTTTGCTAGATTTTAGAACATTCCTTCTTCTCGGCTCCTTTTCTTTGAGGTAAGCAATGCGTGTAATTATTGTTGACTTCTTAGAATGGTTTGTATATTGAAATGATGTATGCATGTTGAACCCTAGGGTAGACGACCTTTTGATCTGGACTGTTCATGGTTTCTCTTGCAGGTGGGGAAGGGTAGTTATTTCTAGGTGTTGTGCCCTCAACACACACTTCACACCCTATACTTGTGAGCATTGAGTGGGGCCTAAAACCCACGGTCTGAACAAAAACCTAGGAGAATGGGAACGATTAGTGACTGCCATTCGTAGACCTTTGTCTGTATGGCTCTCATGAAAGTTTCGCCCAAGAGTACGCTTTGTCATGATGCCTCACACTCGGTAGCTTTCTACGATTGTGGGTGTCATCATGAGAGAGACTTTAGCTCTTGGTTGCCATTGTGAGGAAGTAATTTGAACCTACATGGGAGGGTTACCCTTTTCGTCGACTCTAGACCCTAGGATTCCCACCTTTTGTAGGACACGGGGGCACGCCTTTGTTTGTTGCATTAGCTTAGGCATTCCTTTTTCTCAAACTCTATTTCAAAATTGTAGAAAGTAATTTTCTTTTCCCCTCATAAACACCTACATGAGGTGGCATGTAGCGTGTGTCTTTGAAAATGTTCAAAATACCACCAATAACCTCAATTTCTTACCCTTTTTCCATGAAAATAACACATCATTTCGCATTCACATCATTTTGCACCATTGCATTTGCACCCGACAAAATTTTGAAAAAAAAACTTTCATCATTTGCATTCTTCATGCATTAAAATTTGTTTGCCGGAAATCGCAACATAACACCGAAAGTAAGGTGGGTGAAAGCAAAGGGGATAAGAGGAGAGACTATCAGAATCCGGGGAATTACATATGTTCAATGGCCGCCGGGGAATTACAAAACTTTTTGAAAAAAAGGTGGATGAAAGTAAAATAAAAAACCATTTGAAAGTCAGACCACAAGAATCATACTTTAATAAAAAGTTTTGGATTCCCCGACGAGATGAATAAAACCACACATTCACATCTCACGCACATTCATTCATTCAATCAAAGGCGAGCTGGTTCACCAATACTCATGCATCTGTCTTCCCGTTCCGAAAACAACAAAAATATTCAAAAATCATGTCAAGCATCATGTACTCTTTCTTTTCCATGCATAAAAAAAATCACTGCAAGTGTCATGCATTTTATTTCCTCGCACGAAAAGAGTAATTTTTAGTCGTATAACACGAGCATCTCAATATGCACTGACATTCATACATAATCATTCAAAATCATTATGACATAGCGTAGGCATCACATCATTTGTAAAGTCATAAATTACATTGCAAAAAACATATCATTCATACATGTTGTCATCCTAGTTTAAATGCATCAACTCCATGTTCGTGTATCATTTTCCCAAATAAAAAAAAACATTTCATTATAATTGTATAATTCCTCATCGAATAAATCAAAAATAAGAGTCTGCATACATGTTGCACTACCTCTTGAAAAATAATTGCATTTGGATCAAACATTTATTTCTTCATGCATACATGCATTTGCATTTTCCATACATATCCGTTATCATGGGCATTATATTTTGCTAGAAAATAAAAAACCACCATAGAACGAATCACTTGTTTTCATATACATCTCGTTCTCATGGTACTAACATGCATATCATTATCATCCAAAAAAAAACAAAGACACTACATATTTTCCCAACTTGCATCATCTTGCATACTCATATAGAAACAATATACTATATTCATTACTTTTCTTCGTGCAAAAAAAAATATAAAAATAAAAACAAAAACTCTTCATTCTTAATCACCTCGAATGCATTAGTCATCTTGCATGCATCATTTCCAAATAAAAGAAAATAAAAGTAATGCCACTTTCTTGCATTATTCATCATCATATTGCATTGCCTCCGAAAAATCATTTTGGATAGTCAATCTTTTCAAGTGATCATTCACATTCCATGCATCTGCGTCATGCAACATTATTCATTCATTCATACATTGCATTTTGTTTTTTCATGAAAAAGGAAAGAATAAAAAACATGACCACAATTAGAAAAATTGTGATAAATAATTGAATATCTCATTTAGCATGCATTTCCATTCATTCATAATCATTCACAAAAATCATCATCAAATAATGTAGACATTTCATCGTTTGCAACATCATGAGATGCATGTAAAAACATAGCATTCATACATCATCTCACTCATCCTAATAAATAAATAAAAACCGTTGTTTCATCGATCATTCATGCGTCATTCCAGCATGCATCATTTCACAAAAATTATGAGGCCCTGCATCAGCCACATGCTGTATTGCCCCCAAAAAAAATCATTTAGAATAATTGGTCTTTCCAAGTGATCATTCATGCGCGCATTTCATGCATCTGCATTTTCATCATGCATATCTATCACCATGTGTTTATTCATGCATTAGGACACAAGAGGCATGTAATTTATTTATCCTCGTTGCATGAGTATAGTTAATCTTTTAACTAGAAAAAATCATCATGCATTCATAATAGGAATAAAATCGTTGGTCTTTTCTAGTGATGAGTTCCTCCATGCACTTCATACATTTGCATTTTCATCGTACATATCCATCATCGTGTTCTAAAACAAAACAAAAATCAAAATATATCATCACTCTTTTTCATGCATCATTGAGCATCCAATAAAAATGGGAATTTGTGACTTTGCATCCTTCACAGGTTGCATTGCCTTCAAAGATCATTTAGAATCATTGGATTATTTTCAAATGATCGTGCATTCACGTGTTTCATGCATTTGCATTTTCATCACGCATATACATGATCATGTGTTCATCCATACAAAAAAAAACATGAGCATTGCTTCTTCAAAAAATGGATGAAGAGATGAGATCGAAATTGATTCTTTTTCTTTGGAAAAGTTTTAACTGTACAAAACACTGTCAAACTCAGTTGCAAACTCAAGGTTTTTCGAGACACTCAATTTTCAAAGATTTTGCAGCTCGTTCACAAATTTTTACCAGCAAAACGATGCATCTTATCAGTCCCATGATAAACGATCAAAATGGTCCATTTTGTTAACCAATGTGTTATCAAAAATTTCTTCTATCATGTCGCTAACTATGTTAACTCTCTGTGAAGCATTCGTATAGTGAACTTGTATGCAACACACATTTACTCTTGTTTGAGTCAGTTAGTGTCCGTATCTTTCCCATCATCATTCTTTGTTCATGTCCAGTCCCACCCCGACCATCCCATAAGGTGCATATTCTCCACACAAGTACCTAGTTAACCATTTGGTTTGTTCCCAATGATGAAATTTCATGAGCTAACACTTTAGACCCCAAGCTGGGGCAAATTTATGATCACTGGATATCTTGTCAACATTGTATTCCCTTGATGTAAGTCCTTTGCAAAAAAAAAAATCAAATGAGCCTGTTAGGTTGAAAACTCGCAAGAGCAGCCTAAGCAAAAATTAGGGCCAATAAAAGAAATAAAGAGAAAACGAGCGGATATATAAAAATAAATAATTTTTGAGAGAAACAAGCAATCATGATTTGAAATAAAGTTTGGTCGTCTTCCCGTATCCTCAAAAAAAAAAAAAATTTACCCCTTTGAGCCAGAAAAAAAAATCAAAAAATCTTTCAGTCACCCTAGACAAGGCTCAATTCCACATCAAAAATGGTGTGTCACTCTTATCAGCTCACTCTATTCAAAAAGAAAAAAGAAAAAAAATCACAAAAAATGTGAAACTCAAAAAAGGATTGAAAAAGAAATCATCAAAAAGAAAAAAGCAAAAGCAGTAGAAATTGTGAGCTGATACATAATATCACCAAACACAGAAGATATCATTGTCCGAATAAACCCTCAAACACTTTTTGGACCTACTCATCCTTTCTTTCATAAGAGGTCATTGTCTCATTAAGCCCTCAAACACTCCTTTGGACCCAATTGTCATTTCTTTCATAAACCCTAACCATTGGCCATGTTACAACCCTAAAAAAGGTCCATTCAGATCGATGATTGATTGCTTTCATTTTCTCAAAGTTTTAATTTTAGGACAAATAAGTTTATTTATTTACAATATATTTCCTCAAAAAAAAATCAAAAAAATCAAAAAAAAAAAGAAAAAAACAACCCAAAGAGCTTGCACTCCAGTGTTCGTTCAAATCGCACTGATATCAAGACAAGGTTTAGTGATCACCAATTGAAACTCTCATCATACCGTTCATCCCATCGCGTGTCATATCTGTCTTACCAAGTCAACTGATTCATTCATCTGTATTCGTACTGCTCTACATGTCTACTAAACAATGCTTCAAAGAGAGAGAACACAAGTTAACAATGTGACGCTGAACACTCACTCTGTTAACTTTGTGGACCTAAAATTCAATCAATCATGGGACACCGTAAGGGAAGAACAAACATGAACGAGTCTGTAAATACAGTCAAGTACGGTTGCATATCAGTGACTGTAAATAACAACATTGAGATTGTCAGAGCTTGAATTCAAATCAAATCCAATTTTTTTTCTTTCCAAGGAACGATTATTGCAAAATATCCACTTCTGTGCCTCTTGCATCAAAAGCCTCATCTCTCATCATTACAAAAATCGTTTTGCATCATCAATAAAATCATAGCATAAATCATCCCGCCATACAACCATGCATCCAATAAGTGATGATTCCAAAGCATCCACTTCTCAATTTCTGGCATAAAATAAAAAAAATCTTTTCCTCATCTCAAAAACCGCAAAAATGCATCATCAATAAATCATACCATACATTTCATTCCACCATGCAAACATGCACCTACCATGGCACCCGCATCAAAGCATTACATATGCATCATTCGCATTCCATACATTTATCACGTGCCAAGAGAAGAAGCAAAAAAGGAAAAGGAAAAAAGCAAAAAAGGCAAATAAAAAAAAATCTCATTACATTCATTCATTCCACTTAAAATCAATCACTGCCTATGCATACATTACATGCATGTCATATACATAACATCTATTGTTCTTCAATCGACTTCAAGTGTCGATCCCTATATACTTTCATTTCTCAAGTCAGCACGACGAGTGTTGAAGTCTAGGTCACAAACCAGATCGCAATGTTAGCATCGTGTCTAGCATAGATCCTTCAGACCAAGTCGGTCCTTCAGTTAAGTTCGAGTCAAGGTGTCAAATGCCGACTCCGAACTGCACCTTCAGATCTTAACGTCGCCACTGAGCGCGGTGGATCCTTCAGACCCCCAGAGGTCCTTCAGATTAGCTGTGTCTGCCTAAGACATAGTGGACATCCTTCGTGGTCAACATATCAGTTCTAGATCTGGTCTTGACCCTCACAGCCGCATCGACGTAGGTCACCCTTAGACTGTTTTATTAGTACCATAGCTAGTTGCAGTCCATCAGGCCCAGGCAGCCCTTCAGACCCACCGGTCCTTCAGTTTAATTCAAATCAATGCGCCAAGCATCGACTGCGAATTAGACCCTCAGATCATGATGCCGATACTTCAAGGCATCGATCCTTTAGACCCGCAGTGGTCCTTCAGAGCCCCAACGCTCCTTCAGACCTCCAACGGTCCTTCAGAGCCCTAGTGCTCCTTAAGAGCCCCAGTGCTCCTTAAGAGCCCCAGTGCTCCTTCAGAGCCCCAATGCTCCTTCTTTATTCCTTTCTCGTCGGTGCCCCGAGTGTTAATCGTTCTCTGTTAATTCTCAAACTCTACACTTTTCTACTAAGAGGACAAAATTAGCATTTGCCTTATCTTTATTTCTATTCCTACTTTGAAAACCTTTCAGTTTATCTACGGAATATAAATAAAGAGGGGCAGCTGTCATACCCTAATTTTGTCTGGCAAATTTTTAAAAAAAAATCCAAAAAAAAGAGCAAAAGAGCAATAAAACAAATAAAATTCATGCATTGCATTCATCAAACATAGACAAAAAAATTCATGCAAGCAAAAAGAAACTCCTGCATTACATCACATTCATCCCATCAAAAAGCAATCATGGCATTTGCATTGCATGCATTTGTTCATCTCACTTGCAGGTACAAGGACGGATAAGTACTTCGATGTTAATCCCCGCACTCAGTTCCCAGAAAATGCCCTCCTAGTTCGGAGTTCAAATGCTTTTCAGTTTGGCGCTCAAGCATGCATTGCAGTTTGGAGTTCAAATCGCTCTTATCAGAGTTCAGTGCTCCCTTCTGTTCATGGTCTCACATCGTGTACGAGCAACGCGATGGACCGCAGCCCCATGTGAGGTTCAACGAAATAGTTGTATCAGCCTAAGATACAGTGGACGCCGTGCATTGATCAGTATATCAGTTCCGGAGCTGATAACGATCCCCCCGGTCGCTCGAAAGACCAGAGATTCTCAGGATGCGTGCTCCTCAAAGCCACGTGCAAACTCGGATTCGCAAGGGTTCGTTTACAGGTTTTAGGCAGCCTGGCATTTTACCGCTTTCTTTATCGTTTTCTTCATTTAGCGCTTTTCTTGCCTTTCGCAGTTAGCGTGCATGTTGTTAACCATTTCGTTTATCGTTTCCTCATCAACGCCCCAAGCGTTGATTTGAAAAAAGAAAAGAAAAAAAGAAGAAACCGAAAAAGAAAATTCGGGTTTCTCCAAGTAGACAAAATTGGTATAATTTCTGAATTCTTTAATCATATTTTATCTTCGAAATATGTCTCGGCCAATTCATATTTCTTGGTAAAATCCGAATAAAGAGGGGCAGCTGTCATACCCTAATTTTGTCCGACTAATTGAAAAATCCCAAAATTTCATCGCTTCGCATATTGTTCTAAACGCGGGTGTCTTTGACACTCTCGTGCAACGATTTTGTTTGACACTCGTTACTTTAAAAAAAAAGAGTCCAAAAATATAATAAAAATAATAATGAGTAACGCGAGCGCGTGTTGGTTGCGAGTCACGTGTGAGTAGTTGCGTCACTGCGCGTTATTTTACCGTTTTGTTAGAAAAGTGAGGATAGAATGAAATCGGTATTAATAACGTACGCGCGTGCGTATTCAAATCGCGTACGCGTTCCTAGTCTTAAGGCGAGCGCACGTTTCGTTTCGAGTCGTGTGAGTGGTTGCGTCGGTGCGCATTATTTCTACCGCTTTTATTATCATAAAAAAAAATAATAATAAGTAAATAGTAGAATAAAATAAGCTGTCCTTTTTTATTGAATTTGTTACATATGTAGACAAAAAAATTAAAAAAAAAAGCAGAATAGTACAAAAAAAAAGAGGGGAGAAGTCAGCTCTTCTATTTACATATAGACAAAAAAATTTAATACAAATGGTACAAAATAAATTAAAAAGCAAAAAAGAGTACAAAGAAAAATAATAAAGCAAAAATCAAAACAAGGACAGCATGCGACTTGCTCCCTCCATGAAGCTACAAGTCAAGCTCCTTTCATCTTGCCCCTTTGCTTTTTCCATTTTCAGCAAAAACATTGCTGCAGTGGCAGCAACCCTACTCCACCTCCTGCTGCCATCCCTTGCTGCTCCACTGCTGCCAACAGCTTGGTCTCCTATGAGCTTTGATCCTCTGCTCAACACCCACACCTACACCATAATTTCCTACCTATAAATACAATGAAAAAAATTAGTGTTAAGGAGGAGGAGAATCAGCGAAAATTGACACAAAAATATAGAGAACAATACCCAAACAAACACAGACAAATTGAGCAATACCCAGCAATATTCAGAGAGAGAAACAGTGAAGAATACACAAAGAAATTGACACTGAGATATACAAAGAGGCAGAAGTTCACAAACAGAAAAAAGGAGGCACAGAATAAGGAGAAATACACACAGAGATACAAAGTTCAAAATTGTCCAACGTGAAATGAAATTTTTTAGGCATTCATATGTTGCATGATGTTTCAGTTTGGCTGGTATGAAATGTGACTAATCGGACGGGTTCTTAAATGAAATTTTTTAGGCATTGATATGTTGCATGATGTTTCAGTTTGGCTGGTATGAAATGTGACTAATCGGATGCTTATGTCAAAACTGTTTGTGTATATATTTTTTTCAATCAAAGCACAGTCCGTAACTGTAAATAGATTAGGATAAGGAATAAATTAGGTTTTCATTTCAATATCAGGAACAAAAACAAACACCAAACAGCATTTTAATCCTTCAAAAATCGATCTAGGGTCTAGGAAAAAGGAAAGAGGGGATAACAGTATGTAGGGAGAGGGAGAGGATGCAGCGAGGGGATACAAAAAAAAGAGAAGTTTTTACCTTCGGCCACCGTCTACGGTGGCCACCGCCGTGGAGCCGCCGTTGAGCCGCCGTGAGCCTCACCCTCGCTTCGCAAACCACCGCAACCCCTCATCACCGTGAACCCCCCTCAGTCACCGTAAACCCAACAACCCCCTCTTCGTACCACACCACCACCGTCCATCAACAACACCTCCCACGGCCAGTCACCGCTGCAACCTCCCTCCACCGCCACTGCCAAATTCCTCACGCCACCCAACAATCCCCTCTTCGTACCACATCACCCCCGTACCCCTACAAACAGCCAGCCACCGCCTCCACCATGAAACGAAACGAACCCAAGGGGAGATCGCACCGAGCGACCACCTCTCCACACCACCGAAGCCGTCGCCCCCCCCCCCCCCCCTCTCCATTTTCGTTGTTGGCAGCGGTGGGGGGAAACAGTAAACGAGTTCCGGGCCAGTAGAAAAAGAGTGGATCGGCGAGGAAGCAAGGGGAGTTGAGGTCACGGAGGAGAGAGGGAGAGTGGCGCGGTGGATAGAGGAGATGAGATTAGGATGGGGTGAGGGAAAGGGATGGATACGCCGCAGCAGAGGGAGAGAGAAAAAAATTTTGGGTTTGGGAATCCCTTTTTAGGTAGGCGCTGTGGGAGAAGAGGGGAGTGATTTTTAGGGTTTCTAATTTTAGGTTAGGCTTTTATAGTATTAATTCAGGGGTAATTTCGTCTTTTCGCGTTTTATTTTTCCAGATTTCTATTAACACCCCTTCGTTTTACTCGACGCGCACCCCCCTAAAGCCCACGATTTTCTTTTTGAAACGGCCCATTCTTTTTTTTTCCGTTTTAAAAAGAAGCGCAGCCCAACTTACAAAAACAAGCTGGGCTCACTGTTCGCACCCCCCATTTTAAAAATGCAGCCTCTTTTGCTATCCGTACCTCACTTTCAATAACACAACACCCCCTGCTTCTTTTTTTTAAACTTCGTTCTTTCTCTTAAGTAAACTTATTTTTTTCTCACAAATCTTTTTCCCAAATAACAGATTTTCTTTTACCTAAACAAGAGTCAATCCAATTGCGAAAACTCTTTAAAATCAAACTTTGTTAGTAGTCTTGCGAAGCCTTTGCTTGCATGATTATCAACAATGAGGTACTAGTGGCGATCACTTGGAGCCTTTGCTCAATTGATCATCATGAATGCCTAATTTTCCCAAAGATTTTCACTAAACCAAAAACTTTGTTAGTAGTCCTGCGAAGCCTTTGCTTGCATGATTATTAACAATGGAGTGCTAATGGTGGTCACTTGGAGCCTTTGCTCAATTGATCATCATGAAGGCTCAATTTTCACAATTAAACAAGATAAAAAACAAAAACCTTTTCTAGACAACCCAGAACTACGTAGCTTTGAATTCTCCATCGCACCAGGAGATACGTAGGAGCGGATCCCCTCCGTCAAGCGCGAAAACTAAAGATTTTTCATTAAGTCATTCATTAACAAAAAAGGTGAAAACAAAGCATTTTTCCGAATCAACTTTGCAAATCACATATTTAATTAAGGTAACCCTTCTTTGAAGGGACGTTATGGGGTGCTAATACCTTCCCCATACGTAACTAGACCCCCGAACCCAAATCTAATGGTTCCAAAGACCATTGCTTTCCAAAAAAGGTTTTTCCGATATTTTACCTTAAAAAATGTTGGTGGCGACTCTAAAAAACCAGTCGTGCGAAGAAAAATCTCGCCAAGGATTTTTCGGGGTGCGACAATCACATGGCCAAGAAACTTTACTTCAGACATCCAGAAATCACACTTAGATGGCTTGGCGTACAACTTCTTTTCTCGGAGTACGTTCAGAACAATTCGGAGATGTTGCACATGTTCCTCAATAGTCTTAGAATACACCAAGATATCATCAATAAACACCACGACAAATTGGTCCAGATAAGTATTGAAAATCCGATTCATGTAATCCGTGAACACCGCTGGAGCGTTGGTTAGACCGAAGGGCATCACTACAAATTCGTAATGTCCATACCGAGTATGAAACGCGGTCTTCGGAATATCCAAAGCTCTAACTCTGATTACTATAGAGCTTCAACTTGAAAAGCGCTATTTGGACTTTAAAGGAAACACTCAAATCCGAGCTTAGATTGGTTTGTTTACTGTAAACGGATGCTCTGATAAGAACAAACTAGCAAAATTTGAGTGTATGAAGTTAGAAAATCTGTCATTAAAAATACATTATATATGCCGTTAACTGAAGAGTGGCCACTTCTGTAATACATGCTCTTCAAGTTGTACTTTGCATAAAACGAACCCCGATAACATGCTCTATTCCTCTATATAAGAACTTGAACATGCATGCATGTTCATGAACCACGAAATGAGCAGCAGCAGTAGCTTCCAAAAGGACTGAATGATTTTTGTTTTTTCTTAGACTATTATTTACATAATGCTTCTATAACGGAATTGGTTTTGTACATGATACTTTAGATCTCTTCTATGTAGAATATGTTCTAATCGGTACGCATGAATTAGACATATATATATATATATATATAAATTAGAACCACCATTTCCAAGAAATCTCCATGAATGATGTTAATTAACATCATCCTTGCTCTTAATCGATCTCCACAATGCATGAATAGCTCCCATTGCATGAACGTTTTCATTGTTTTGGAGGTGGACAATGGTTCCATTTCCAACTCACCAAAACTCAGTTGACATTTTACCTTGACAGGACAAATATCAGAAACTCAACCATCTGCTCTCCGAATTTTCTTATTAAGCTTGTCTTCTTTCCGGTATTTGTCTCCTCGTTCCTCTCTCCGGCGCTTTTTTCGACACTAGCTCTTCTTTTGCTCTCTCGGCTTCAAGCACTTTTCTCTTCTTCTCTTCCTTAGTCTACCGCTTCTTAACCTGAAAAAGGTTAAAGAAAACAGAGGATATGTCATTCAAAAGACATGCCAAAGCAATGCTTTTATACATGAGATACATCATAACAATGTCGCTTAGTATGAATGTTAATACTTAATACTACAGAAATCTCTATAAAACAAACAATAAAAACAAGACTTCAAGTTTAGCTATCTTTCATAAGCAATATAATCAATCTTAGTGACTAAGGTATATCATAAGATCAATTACAGGAAATTACTCAACTGAATCAACTTATCAGGTCATCAGTCAATTGGCACTAACAGGACATATCATCAGTTTAACTGTCTCGGAGTGACGAGTCACATACCTTCTTGACCTGCCCCCTTATCCCACTAACTGTTCGAATAGCCGCACCTTCAAACTGAGCTACTTCAAGATCTGAAGTAAACATATCCTTGATAAGTGTTGTCTTCTTGAATATCTTGCATGGGTAACCAACCAATTTGATTTTTTTCACTATCTTTGCGGCATGATTAAACTCAAGTACAACTGCAGTTGCAGTAATCCTAAATGTTGCCTGAGAAATCAAACACAACTTTTTAGGCACTGAGCAAAACTATTGGAAAAAAGAATACAAGTACAAAAATAGCATCCATGTTCTGAGAGCACTTAAAGGAAAGCCATTTAACAAGATAAAATAATGTACCACCTGACCTGATTGTTTGATAAATTCTGAACAGCAACTATTCCAGTGTTGGGAGGTGCAAGAGGGCCCCAAAACATAGCAAAGCAACGCATATGTTTTGGGGGATAAGAGCTTGATTATGTTTTCGGGGTAGTTCGTAGCGGTGGCTATAAGGAGAGGCAAAACAACGGATAGACAGAAATGCCACACATGATCTCCATAGTTCATATTAGCTCTAAACTTTGCTAACCAATCAGCACACGAATTGCCCTCACGCAATGTGTGAACATAAGTCAAATCTCAAGCCTTAAGAGAAAATGATTTGATATAGGAAATAGTAGAAGCTTAGGGGTGGGTATCTTCAAGCTCACGAGAAATCAACGAGAGGGCGGTTTCGGAGTCTGATTCACAAATAAAGGACCTATAACCATTGGACCAAACTAAGTTCAATCCTTTGGCGATTGCATGGAGTTCTGCATTCAAGTTAGTAGCAATGCCACAATTCCCCGAGAAACCAAGAAGCCAACCACTTGTATTATTGTTGCTGAGCTTGAGTCTTCTCAAGGTGCTCCACCTAAGAACAAGGCGAAGGACATATTTGTTGGTGAGCCTCAGTCTTCTCAATGTGCTATGGTTGCTGATGGATTGGAAGGATCCAACATAGATATAAAGCCACCTAACCTCAAGACCGTACAGTGTCTTAATTGGGTTAATAAGGGTACGTGCACTTATCGCCCACACTCAAATACTTTCATGAGGAGGAGGAGAGAAACACTACAGTCACCCCCACCCCAGGTTTAAGACAAAGCCCTGCACCAGGTTCTTTCACAGGGTAGATGTAAGTATGGGGCCGACTGCAACTTCAAGCATGAATGAAGTGTCAGACAATGCATTAAACTTTACATTGTATTTTTCTAATCAAACTTTGTTCGTCTAATTTTTATTAGCAAAAATATTTTCTGTACAGAGCCTCAATTTTCTCTAAGGGCCTGCCTTTGTGATGTATTCAACTTTTGTGATGTATTTGTCCTTATTAGTGTCTTTGTGATGTATTAAACATTTACAATACATCAAACTTTACATTGTATTTTTCTAATCAAGGTGTTGCACCATTTAACAATATGTTCATAAATCATGATAGAGCACAAACAAGATTGGCTTAGTTTTATGTAGCAATATATCAACATACATGTGGAAAATTCACTAAGACACTAAATTATTAAAACTTGTGTTATGAGTCTTTTCACTACTATATATGTACATAGGTGGAAGTGGGAAACAGATTCTCTGCAGTCAAACATGACTGCATGGAATCATGATCCCATATAGTAAGTATAACCAATGATCATTCTCATACGTATAACTAATAATTATATAACTAGTGCCAAAAGTATAAAGATAGCGAGATTGACATCGAGTTTAGCAAGGGTTTTCCGTGACTACAGGGTTGTTCAGATCACAAGGCATCAATAGTTTATTTGATGGACTAATCGCCCTTTTTAGTTGGCCTGAATTTAAAACCTCATTGGTATTGATTTGATTGATGCTTAATAATATGACTTACGAATAGTGATGGATCCAGAATTTTCAACTAGTGACAAGGACAGAACAAAAAAAATGCTGAGGAGGCGAAACTATAACTCATGATAAGCAAAATTGAATATATACTCTCGTAGTCCCAACTAGTTATTCTTGTAGCTGTCAAGTTGAAACTTATACTAAAATTAGAGACATGAATGAGTTGCAAAAATAAGGTGCATGGTTCAAATCTTGGAAACTAACATTCTCACACCGACACACCCCCTCTCCACACTAACATTTGTTTATCAAAAAAAAAATTAGAGACTTATATTTAGGTTGGGTAAATTGAAAAAAAGTGAATCATATCATTTAATTTTTATTTATATTTTAAATATTAGTATATTAGAAAGTCACGGTATTATCCTAGACAAGATTTTTATTTTAGGTTATTGTTATGAAAGATGGATCATACCAGAACGATTCAAAAATATAATGCAAGAATTGAAGCTTGCTTGTAGTTGTATGTGATTTGAACAGATTTTTGAACATAAAATTTAACGCAATAATGGATCTACCTCTCTGTCGAGAGCTATCGAAAATCTTCTTGACTTCAATTGAATGTATAATCCTTCATCTGTGGAACCTTTTATTGTAGTCTGATGACCGACTTGTTATATGGATAGTGTGTTATTAAACATTACCAAAAATAAAGCATTTTATTAAGGAAAAAATAAAAACAAAGTGTCAATTTTTTAAAGAAAAAATAATTTATTCTAATCTAATCTATTTCTATTTTCTATTCTAATCTAATAAAATTAAATACTAGCAAATGTCTAACGAGAGAAAGTATATAGAAATTTATTCTCTCTTATATCTCTTATAACTTTTTACATGTATTTTTTATAAAAACTATTTCATGGGGGCAAAACAAATTTATTAAGCATTTCTTGGCTAAAAATTTTGAGCTAAGTAGGGGAAAATGCCCCAAATTAGCTTCACATGTTCCGTCCCTGTATATAATGACTAATATATAAGATAAAAAACCTAAGGCTACAAGTCCAATTAAATTAAATATTCTAAAGTAAAACCCAGCTAATTAAACTTTTAACACCTAATATTTTTTTCCATGATCCCACTTCTTGAATTGAGAAGGTCGAGCCATTGTAGATGCCAAACGTTGTCTGCCAGGTTCCCACTAATGGAAAAAAGGCTTTTTATATCGGTTAAAATTGACATTTCATATCGGTTCCCGAACCGATGCCGAAAAAGGAGATATAGAAAGTAGGGACATTTCATATCGGTTCCTGAACCGTTATGAAAAGTTGTTTTTATATCGGTCGCCCCTAGAACCGATATGAAAAGTCTCTTTTTTTTAAAAAAAATAGACTTTTCATATCGGTTTCCATAGAAAACCGATATGAAAAGAGACTTTTCATATCGGTTTTCTTTGGGAACCGATATGAAAAGTCTTTTTTTTTAAAAAAAAGAGACTTTTCATATCGGTTTTCATTGGGAACCGATATGAAAAGTCTTTTTTTTTTTAAAAAAAAAAAGTGAGGTTGTCTTCCTGTAGGGAAGACTTTATAGCTTTATAGCTAACCAATTTGCCTCCATTTTCCCTGCAAGTTTATAAGATGAATGAGTGGAAACTATTGCAGACTTAGAAAGTAGGATGTTCTATATCCTTCCAAATAGGTACAATGTGACCTCTTAAAAAGTTAGTAAATATAATTTAACGGCAAGTAGGATGTTTTAAAGTTAGTATTTGACTATCTTAATATAAGATAAGCATTTGAGCTGAAAATCAAAAAGAATGAAAAGGAAATAGAAGTTTCAATCCCTCCCCAACAACACCATCAATGATCAAACCATCTCTCAATGTGATCAAACCTGTAACTTGTTCATTATCATTGATCAGAAAACTGAAACTACTATTAGTCTGTGTCATATGCTCCATTACTTGTTTGAGCGTATCATTTTCCTTGTTGGTAACCGGTGAGTCCATTCTGCTTGTCAAGCTCTCTGTCTTGCCAGCTTCTGTGTGAATGAATTCTTCCACAGTTAAAATCCTGTTATTGCATAAAACAGGTATATTTGTGATATCAGTTCCAAAGTTGTAGCTTATTTTGTAAAGTGAAGAAGGCAAAGAGAGAGACAGGAAATGTTGTTGAACTTACGTTCTATTTCTAAGGAGGTCATCATTGTTTACAAGGTTATAAATGTCCTTGTTCCTCACATTACCAAGGAGCTTCTTAGTTTGTCGATCTACAACTGCAACTGCACAAGTTTGGTTCTGCCAGAGCAACTTCAAAGCATCGACAACTGTTTGGTCCCCAAATACAATACTAGGATGTTCTTGACCCTCAAATCTGTGGAAGGATAAAAAATGGGCCTGAGTTAAAGAGCAATATATACTTGTTTGGTCGGAGTATTTGACAGGTGTTGAGCTCTCAAAGAAAGACAGAAAAGAAAGAAAGAAAGAAAATAAACCCAGTTGATTACAAAACTGCAGTGTCCCTCCCACAGCTCACAGATGTGTGCACTTCATGGGCTTCCATTATAGAAACACAAAAACAACCAAATACAAAAACTAAATTCACAACCTCATCATAAATATTGCTTGCCTCATTAAAAGACAACACTTTTTTTTACAGATCAGCAACCCCCCCCCCCCCATTATGTCAATCAATCCATGAATATAAAATTCACAAGCTTTTTCATTCATTGTAATAAAAATCATAAAGAGATCAAAAAGATTGTTCTTGTGATAAATTAAAGACAACATAAAATATGAGATGAGATCACGAGACCTTCTTTGCTGCCCGATTTTCAAGATTTGCTGAAGAATTTCCCAAATGGTATTTCCTTGCATGTCAAGAAGTACCTTGAAATACAAAAATAAGAGAAAGTTCAGTTTTTTGTTCTTGGTTTTCTTTCTCTAAAGTAAAACTCACAACTTTAAGTTGAAAACAAGATCACAAATCCACTACCAAATCATGTTAACAATATTTTGAGGTGATTTTGGAGTTTGGTTGACACTTACATGTTAACAATGTTTCTTTTTTTTCCTATCTGCACATGTAAACAAGTCAAAGAGAGAAGGGTACAAGAATGTTCTTTCTAGGGTTGGTTGGTAGTTTAGTGGGTAAAAAACAGAAAGAAAGTGAAGGGAAAATCCGGGTATATGGGAATTGTGTGATGATTAAATTTCTAGAGAGAGATGGTAGAGTTCGTGACAGCTAGACAAATAAAGAAAAAGAAAAGAAACACGAGTCTTAGGCTCTTAGCTTAACTCAAAGTCTGTTTTAGAAGCTGAAAATGAATGAAAGAAGAAGGAGAAGAAGGAAAAGGGTTATTGTTGATATAGTTGCTTGCTGCTGCTCCCCATTCGAACAATAACCGAGCTTATCGGAAAAGGCCAGACACGGTGCTATTCCACTGTGTATCTTTGTATGTTTGTATACAACTGCAACTGCACAAGTTTGGTTCTGCCAGAGCAACTTCAAAGCATCGACAACTGTTTGGTCCCCAAATACAATACTAGGATGTTCTTGACCCTCAAATCTGTGGAAGGATAAAAAATGGGCCTGAGTTAAAGAGCAATATATACCACACTACCAAATGAATGCATCTGTGTACTAATATGTAAGATTTGAATACCAGAATGGAGAAAAAACCATGGTTCTCTACATCCTTGAGATGATTATCTGTGGCATTTTCCCTGATATTTTCATATTCCTTGAAAATATAACATGCTAAATGAGAATGCATGAGTACTAATTCGGCATTTAGAATAATTGAAAATGGTAGTAATAATATTAATAAATACCTCAAGACACCAAAGAAGCATTCTTGGAAAATGAAGGAAACCAATATAACGATCAGAGAATCTTATACTGGCTGTATCATCGGTGTCCAAGACATCCACAATGGCTGCACCAAAGGTATCCTTCTCGTACAACAAATCAATTGCATCCTTTATAGTGTCTCCAGCTTTCAATTCCAACACTTGTTGTATATATATATAAGAAGGAACAATTAGAGATTGATCTTATTAAGCAAACCCCTTTCAAATAAGGCAGAAAAGTAAAGAGGCGTCAAAAACAAAAGAAATTTTCCATAAACCCAATGTAATAGAGAATGAAGTACTATCGGTTTAATCAAGTTGAAAAAACTGCAAGAAAGCATTTCAGGTTCACCTGTATTTGATCATATTTGGAAAAATCAAAACGTCACCGTCAGAGAAGTCGCCCCTAGTCTTAGTGAAGTACGGATCTTCATTCACCTCGCACACAGCGATTTTTGTCTACAAAATCCAAAGCAAACGAAATTATAGAAGATAGAAAAACGGAATCAGTTATGTGTTATCGGAATTGAGAGCGAGACGAAACCTCGACGATGGTCATGTCGATCTGAGACTGGAAATCCCGAAACTGGAAAGCAGATCTGAGAAAAGAACCTCGACGATGGTCATGTCGATCCTCCATTCACAAACTCAAGTACCATATAAATTTTGGTTTTGCTAGCCAAGACCTGCATAATCATAAGTACAAATCATCATAATTAGAACACCAAAGTTTAAATGTCAAGGTGTATACGTAGTTGCATTGCAATGGATCATTTATCGCCCTTACTGTTTTTTATAGCAAATGTTAGTTTTTTATAGTTTTGGCAGTTATTCACCAGCTGAAGTTATAAATTTGATTCATCCAGCAAGATTGGACTATAGTCGGTAAATAAATAACGAACTTTACTACATACCAACTACTAAAAATTACACAAACCTTATAATATGAATTGTCAAAAGTAGTAGGGCTTCCAAAACCTTTACTTCCAAGAGTGTGGGCTCCAGACAAAGCTACCAGTTCTTGTGTTCTGTGAAAGAAAAGTTTCAAATGGATAACAATGCATGAGTAAAATTAATTGTGGTGCAATATGCACAGAATTTTGTCCTAATGATAAATATTAGCACATGATTCTGTAAATCATTATATCTCCACCCTTGTTGCTCTAGGGGGGCAGGGGATATCTCTGTTATGGAGTGATTAATTTACTACAAGAAATTATGCTTTTTTATTTCAATTCAGGAAATAATTTAATTTAGGTCCATGTACTAAGAGGCAGCACAAAACTGGAAAAAAACAAAATGTTATGTTGAAGAAATTGCTCTGTTTATCTCTCTCACTCAACGTTTTAATTGAAGGGGATGTGGGCAAATGTGTCCATGTATTAATTCCATTTATATTGGATGCCAACAAAATGTTCAGCTTACTCAACTTGAAAACACTGAATGAAAACTATATTAGATGGTCACCATATTCTGATTTCATTTTAAATGCCAGGGTTCAACCTTAATCGTGGTAACTAAGAAATCTCATGCACATATAATCCATCACGTATCATAGAAAATATGGTTAAATTGGCAAAAGTATAGAAGGAAAATGGATATAGATTTTATAACTTCATGAAATTTAAAAGAATGACTCAGTTTCTAGAATGCTGAAATGCTTTAAGCCTTTAACACAGGCTATAAAAAAATGTTACACAAAGCCAAAACTAAGTCAATAAACAATCAAAAACTTGAATAATTAATATTTTATAGCCTAAAAAGGACGCAGGCTTGCCTTATCGATGTCCATAAGAAGCTCGGCTTTCAGAACATGAATCTCATCAAGCATGGCTTTAGCTGAATCCAATTCAGTGATTAAGTTCTTCCTTGCATCATTCTCCTGTCAGACAAAGATAAATTACCAGATTGCAACTCCATGCAGATGAAACAAATAATCTAACATTTGGTGAATCTAACCTCATATATATTCATAAAAAGATGAAACAAATAATCTAACATTTGGTGAATGTGTAAAAAAACCCTATCAACTGAGAAAATCAACAAACCCTAAACCCTAAATACACAAAATCAACAAATCCACAACATATGTAACAAAACCCTAATTACCCAAATCCACAAAGCCTATCAACTGAGAAATATTTGTCAAAAAAAAGTTTTGAGAGAGATCGAGCGAGACAGAGAGAGAGAGGCAGAGAGAGAGAGAGAGAACGAACCGAGAGAGAACGAGAGGGAGAAACGCGACGTCAACTTCGTTCTCTAGCAGCTTCGTGAGTGAGTGAGACGAGAGGGAGAAACAGTGACTGAAAGAGAGGGAAAGGCGCTGTGAGTGAGAGAATCGGTGACTGAAAGAGAAGGAGAAACAGTGACTGCGAATGAGAGTGAGAGGGAGCGAAGGGTGTGCGAATGAGAGTGAGGGGGTGAGCACCAAGGCATGGAGTGGAGTGGCCGGCGGAGGTGAGGGCGGTGTTGGTTGAGAGAAAGGCGTAGGGTAGGTGATTGAGAGTGAGGACGGTGGGAGTGATGCTGAGGAGAGACGCGAGAGTGAGAGGAAGCCGATGGTGAAGAGATGCGTAAAAGCCTAATGTTTTTGGTTTCTATAACGGGTGGTTTTGTGACCCGTTATGGAAGCCAAAATTTTTGGACTTTCTATAACGGTTATGCAAGGGAACCGATATGAAAGATGGTTTTTCCACTTTCTATATCGGTTCCAGTGGCAACCGATATAAAAAGTGTAATTTTAATTACAAAACTGCCACCGCGTCACTTTTAATATCAGACCGTTTTTAACCGATATAAATGACCGTTATAAAAGGCATTTTTTCCACTAGTGTCTGATGCTTGCATTGAGCTTGCTAATTGTTTTCTGTCCATTATTTGTCTTCCTTCATACATATATTTAAATCCATTTCCTTTACCTAACCTAAAAGTCAAAACACTAGAAGGATAAAATAAAATCATTTTTGGAAAACTTGTCATACATGGAACCATTAAGTAGCCATTTCTAGGACATGGTTTGAGTGGGGTTGCGTAAAAATAGAGCACAATCTCACTAATTAATGGTAACACATGAGATTATATTGAAAGTGAAAAGCATGTTGGGATAACGCGCTTAATAAATTGGTGCGGTAAAAGTGATACTTTCTTTGGTCTCTATTATAAGAAAATTTTACAAAAATCACAAAGACTAATGAGGTTATTAATGAAATGGAACTGTAACAGTTTGGGAAAGGGTTGAAATGATTCCATTACTCGTGTAAATATGTTACAAGGTATTATATACATGGTTGACTCGGCATGCCATATCAGCATGCCACTCAACAGATTCTGTTGAGGTGTAACTGCCTAATCAGATAGCTAAAATTCTCTACAATTACAAGAAACTAGTCTCAATGCCTGTGCAATGCACGGGGAGCGTTAGGAACGAGTCAGTTACATTAGTTTAAGATATTCGAAATATAAGATACTATATAGATAGGTTAATTTATCTTTCACAGCTGAAATATCAATATAGCAGCAATTCAAACTTTGTATTTTTTTTCTTTGAATGATGAAAATACCCCTGAAATTTGGCGCCAAATGTGGCTGACATGCATCAAAAGGAAACGTGGCACTGATGTCTCATGAAGTGAAGAACATGTGTCTTATATGCAATACTTATATAGAATTGATTTACATAGATAGTTTGAGACATGTGGTAGATGGGGAAAAAATAAGACATGTGGAAGATGGAAGAAAACGGGACCAATGAAAGAGAGGCACCTCAAGTGGGACGTGTTTGACATACAATGAGTAGTTGAACCGAAATGACGAAAATACCCCTAAAATTTGGCGCCAAATTTTGGCTCCGTGGCTGACATGCATCAAAAGGAAATGTGACACCGATGTCTCATGAAGTGAAGAACACGTGTCTTACATGCACTACTTAGAATTGCTTTACATATATAGTTTGAGACATGTGGCAGATGGGAGAAAAAGAAAGACATGTGGCACTGATGTTTAATGAAGTGAAGAACATGTGTCTTACATGCACTACTTAGAATTGTTTTACATAGATAGCTTGTGACATGTGCCGGATGAAAGAAAAAGAGAGACATGTGGAGGATGTAAGAAAACAGGACCAATGCAAGAGAGGCACCAGTGGGATGTGTTTGACAAGTGTCTCAAAGTGACTATATATAATGACTAATAAGATAAAAGACCTAAGGATATCGGTCCCTTAATTAAAACATACTAAAGTAAATTCCAATTAAGTAAACTTCTAATACCTAATATTTTCTAACATAACTTTTTAATATTGCCACGAGTTCACTTGAACCTTGTCTTTAAGGTTCTAAAAACCGTTCTAAAAATACTCTCTCATGTCCACAATATAAGAGAAAAAACACAATATTATTGAAACCAATAAATGACATTGAAATCAACTATTATTATTTAGTAAGGCTAAAAATTTATCGTCTTTTCAAAATTGCCCTTTTCATTTGATACACCACTTAAATACCGATGAATTTGGGATTGATCATTTTATACAACTTAAAAATTATCGTTGTTTGGAAACACTAGATAAAATTAAATCATGTTTGGAAAACTTGTCATACATGGAACCATTAAGTAGCCATTTCTAGGACATGGTTTGAGTGGGGTTGCGTAAAAATAGAGGAGCACAATGTCGCTAATTAATGGTAACAAATGAGAGTATATTGAAAGTGAAAAGCATGCTGAACGGTGGGGTTAAAAAGAAATGATGTGTAAAAATCCATGGGATAACGCACTTGAAAAATTGGGGCCATAAAAGTGATGCTTCCTCTAGTTCCTATTATAAGAAGATTTTATAAAAATTACAAAGACCAATAAGGTTATTAAATGTGATGCAATTTAAGACTCACTACAAGAATAACCGCTGTTTCCTGCCATTTTTTCCGACGAACTCTTATTCGTCGCAATTTTCGACGGATTTCCGACGAAAAAGTCGTCGCAAATGTTCAGGGAAAAAGGCGCTTAAATTCCCGCTTACGTTTCCGACGAAAACGTGTTTCGTCGCAAATTTCCGACGGACACTTCCGTCGGAAAACACTAAATATCCGTCGGAAACCATAATACACTAATTAAAAAAAAGTAAAACCCTCGATTGCCTTTCTTCCTCACAAAACGCGAAGGCTCTCCTCCTCTCCTCCCTCTCACCCTCGAAGGCTTCTCCCTCTCTCAGCGCCTCTCCTCCTCTCCTTTCTCAGTGCCTCTCACCCTCGAAGGCTCTCCTTCATCTTCTCCCTCTCTCAGCGCCTCTCCCTCACTCTCCTCTGTCGTTCTCTCCCTCTTCCCCTGCCTTCGACTCTCCCTCTCCTTGTGCCTCCGCTGTTTCCATCGCCTCCACTGTTTCCTTCTCCTCCTCTTCCAACGCATCCCATTTCTTCTTCTTCGAAACCCCCCCCCCCCCCACTCTCTCAGTTTTGACCACCTCACACCCTCACCCCTTTCCCTCAGCCGCGCACCTCCATCTCAAGATCCACTCCGCCGCAAGCTCTACCTCTATGCCTCTCAAACTCTCAAGGTCAGAGTTGTATGTTCTCCCTAATTCTGATTCTGATTTCTCTTGATAAATGTTTATATTGAATCTGTTGATGTTGAATGTAGGGTTTTATTCTTGTGAATCTATTGATGTTGATGTAAATTTGTTCTTGTTTTGTTTAGGTTTTTTTTTGTTGCAAGTTTTATTTAGGATTTCAGAATCAAAACTGACAGCATTTAGGTGCTATCTTTTATCTCTGCTTTCCTGTTTACCCAATGTTCACTTATGATTTCACTATTGATTATGTTATATCATATATGCATTCTTATGTGTGTTATTTTTCATAGGGCGTTTTTTTGAAGTTCTTATTGGTACTAGACCCGAGCCGTTATGGAGACTTCTCAGTAAAATGGGAATTCTGTATGCCCTAAAGCCACTTTTAACTGTTATATTTGTTATAAACATGAACATAGTATGGGAGAAAGTTATGTCAACATTAAGAGCTCAGGTCTTTGGAAGAATATTGATTCAGAAGGTTAAGTCAATTCTATATAACTTTCCTCCTCATTTTTAATATTTTTCTACTTTTTATTTAGGGTTTTATACAAGCAATAGTGAAAGCAATTGATTTCTATTTGGCTGAATGTTATTATGATCTCATCTGAATACAGGTTTACTTAAATGCTGTGGCTTTGCTTCTACGCTTGTGTGTACGCGACGAATTGGATATAGTTGGAGATCGGTTCAAGGTTTTGTTCTGTATTTTTGAGTAGGTGAACCATGTTCTGTATTTTTTTTGTAATTGATTTATAGGGATTAAAATGGGTGCAGGCAATCAAAATGGGTACATACATTCTCATTTTTCCCATTTTGCTGTCCAAGGTTTTGAGCATCTTTTGAAAAATATGATCTTTGTCTTTTTGCATCTTCAGATTACCTGTTGATGTTACTCTGCTAACTGATAAAAGTGCACACATCAATCTCAACATTTTGTTCCTTCAATTTCAAGGTTTTTGATAGTTGTTGGGTATTAGTTTTGGTTTTTTTGCCATGGTTTTTAGCATTGGAGGAAAGGGACGAGATTTAATTGGAGGAAAGGTGTTGGCAAGCCAATGAAATGGAAAGTTGAAACTAGTATCCGGTAAATGTCACATTGTTGAATTTTTTCATAGTTTTGTCTTTCTATCTCTATTATCTTCTTTTAATCTGAATTTTGGCTATTGTATGCATTTTTTCTTTGTTGTTTGAATTGTTTGAGTAGCTACGACTGATTCGCCCTATAGTTTTGACGACAACTGCAGCAGTTGCGATATGCAACAACTGTGGCATTATTTGTCTTGAATGAATTGTGGTATCTTCATCTTTAGAGATTATATCCTTTTCTTTTATCAAAGGTATAGTTTTGTTGTTATGGAAAACTGTTTCATCAAATACAGGTTCAAATTCTCACAAAAATACAGTTTAAAGTTGTCACAAAAAAGGATATGCTTATGTTTAAAAGTTGTAGTAGTAATTTGTATTTATCTGTTTAAAGATTCACCTTTGTTATAATTTAATTGGTTTTTTGGTTGTTCACTATTCATCCAGAATTAATTCTTATTTGTGTTATCTGGTTTCAATCTCTAGCAAGTAGTAGGGTTTTGGCAAAGGAATGTTGTCTTTGTGTTATCATGTATTAAATAGATGCGGCAATATATGTTCTTCCCATTGCATATTTATGTTTGGGATGATGTATGGTGTTGTCCAATAGCTCTTAAAGTTCAATTTCCAAGACTTTACATTGATGCAGTTGACAGGAATGTTATGGTTCCAACAATGGGTCGATGGGATGGTGAGTGTTTGGAATGGAACATTAAATGGAGAAGAATATCATTTGGATGGGAAGAGAAAATGGCCACTGAATTTCATCATTTGCTGCATTAGGTTACTCTTAGTCATAAACATAATGCCTTTGATATCACATTTTGTCTAATATCTCCCAACAAAACCTTGAATTGCTTCTATTTGAAAAAATGCAAAAGAGTCTTTGCTTGTAACTGAAATAGTAAAAAATAAATGCAACCCTCACGGCATAAAAATGAGGCCTTGTTTGTGTAAGGGGGTGCCTGCCTCCTTGGCCTCCCCTTTTTTCATGAAAGAATAATTCGTGTTCACATCGTTGCAGGATTTCAGAACTTCTCTTCACTGTTTGTATCTATTGAGATTCTTTTATTTCATTCCATATGCAGGATCTGCTACATCAAGAATCAAGTAGCAGATTTTGTATGACTGTTTGCTGTTTATATTTCATGATCCTCTAACTTGCCATTTCTTTTTGTAGGATATTTGGAGGGAAGGTAGCTGAATTACCCCTTGTTGGTACCAGACTTCAGTATCGTCGACTTGGAATGTGTCGCATTCTAATGGATGAGCTTGAAAAGGTTACAAAAAATGTACAAATGTGTAGCATTTTAGCTAGTTGATTTGTATCAAAAGATCTTTTATTTTAATGAAGTTAATTTATTTTAATCAAATTTCTCACTTGAATTGTTCTTTTAACAGAATCTCAAGCAACTGGGAGTGGAAATGCTAATTTTATCTGTTGTTCCTGATGTGCTAAAAACATGGACAAATGCTTTTGGCTTTGCGCGGATGACGAATAATGAGAGATCGCAGTTTATGGAATATGCTTTCCTAGATTTTCAGGGAACAATCATGTGTCAGAAACTATTGACAAGAATTTCATCTCCAGAATTTGGTTTAACAGGTTTGTAACTTTTTATGATTATTTCTTTTTTTTTGCAGATATGTACTCCCTCTGTTTCATTTTAGTTGTCTTTTAAGGTTGTTTTGCGCATAACAAGGAAAGTTAATAAATTTTGTTGTTTTTCATAAACATTTTAATCTTTTCCCTATTATGTCTTTGATTGTCTATTATTCATCACACTTATTTATCTCTCCACAGTAAATAACTAAGGATATAATTGGAAATCAAACAATTAATGTAATTAAAGTATCAAAATGACAACTAAAAAGAAACAAGTTCCTTCTAAGAAACCGACAAGTAATATAAAACGGAGGGAGTAAACAATTTCCTCACTCCTTGGATTACAACCTCATTGATTCATATTGCAGGGACATAAGCGAAGAGTCAAATATGTATTTTAAAGTTGATTTTGGTGATGCAGAAGCCCTTGGTATTAACTGTCTCCTCTCCACCGTGATTCCTCTCCCCCTTTATCAATATTATTAATCATTATTTTTATTTGTATTGATTTGTTTGGTATTGATGTTTTCGTAATTGGATGAATTAGTATACACAAGAGCATTAGAAGATTTGCCTACTGTGGATTTCGATTTGAGAAAGATTGCTGCCAGAGTTGCTGATAACGGTAAACAACTCTGGCAGCAATCTTTCTCATATCATATTTCCCTTTATCATAGTTGAGTTGTATTAATTAATTATCAGTTGACATCTTCATTTTATCATAGTTGAGTTGTATTGTATAGACTATCAGTGTTATCAAGTAGCTCTTTTAAGGACTTATCACTTGTCAGTGTGATAGCATGTACAAAATCACCAATGAACTATGTTAATGAAATGAAACTATCCATAATGAATATTGAGAATGCATTAAGAACAAAATTGATCTGCTTGTGGCTTTATACCGTGTTAGTTCTTGCGTCTCACTGATCTGATGTTGCTCAGCGTGTTTCAGGTGGTATCATTCTCGCACC
The DNA here is from genome assembly GCA_039519185.1 of Astragalus membranaceus. NCBI lineage: Eukaryota > Viridiplantae > Streptophyta > Magnoliopsida > Fabales > Fabaceae > Astragalus > Astragalus membranaceus. The sequence goes on along the minus strand of CM076850.1, from coordinate 2,454,028 downwards.
TGAAGGAATCAATAGCAGCATATGTGGAACCCGGGAATCGGTGGAGAAAGTTCTTGCATTTATGCAGAATGATGTTTGTCTGAAGGGGCTAAGACGTATTGAATCACCTGTCAGTCCTGAGGAGGAGGCCATCCATCATGGTCAACATGGACACAGTGCAAGCTCTCCTCTTGCTGCAGGGGAAGATGCCCCTTTCCGATGGGATCACGTGAGAGTCAAGTTGAAGAAAGAGGTAACATTTACAATGCCAAAAGATCTAAACTTTTTTGTTGTACTAAATATGGATATTATGTACAAATAAATGTTGAACTTTTATGGTTTTTGGCCTGCTTGCCATGGTTCTTATGTTCTTTTCCGTTACATGTTGGCAGATTGTCACTCTTGGGATGCCTACTATATCACCAATTGAAAGGGTTGGAAAATATGTTAGCCCGAAGGAATGGAATTCTTTGATTAGTGATCCAGATACAGTGAGTAGCTAACTTCCTATTATCAGTGTGTATCTCCAATATGAGGCTTTGCTGTTATGTGATCTTATGAGCTGCAGAGACTTATACTTTAAACCTGAATAGCTTAATTTGTTTGGATTCTTGAGAATATTGAATGAATATTTAAGCTGCTCCAAGTTTATGCATAATAATTCATTTGTCTAGAATTTTTGGAGTTTTTAACATGTAATTTCTGATTGGAGTTCATGCTGTAACATATGTAACAATCTGTTATTTTAAATTCATAACAAATTGTAATATTTTAAAGTATGATTTTATTTTTTTTATTTTTTTATTTTTAAATTTCCGACGAAAAATGTCGTCGGAAATGGTTTTTTGCGACGAACATTTGTGACGGATTTGCGACGAATTTGCGACGGAGTCATTTGCGACGAGAAAATCCGTCGGAAACGATTTGCGACGAGCGATTTTGCGACGGCTTTTTGTCAGTCGGAAAGTTCGTCGGAAACGTCAATTTCCTACGAAAATTGCTGCCTTTGCGACGAAAAATGCCGTCGGAAATCATCGATTTTCTTGTAGTGACTTATCCCAAATTACATTCACACAAAATGGATGATTTAAGTGAGTAGCATGAATGTTGGAAGTCCATTTATCTCAATCAGCAAGCATTAAACACATGTATGGAAAACTGGTTTTGTTAATAATTTGCTTGAGAAATTTCCTTTATGCAAGAACACGAAGCTAAAAGCTACCCTAACAAAACAAAGAAAAACTAGTAAAGCAAGAACACAATAGAGAAATTAAATTACTAAAATAAAAGATTCTTTCATTGATTTGGTTGATTTGACAACTGTCTCAAAAAGCCTATATATAATGACTAATAAGATAAAAGACCTAAGGCTATAAGTCCAATTAAAACATACTAAAGTAAAGTCCAATTAATTAAACTTCTAACACCTAATATTTTCTAACATAAATTCCTAATATTGCCGATTCTGCTTAAGGTTCTAAAAACCGTTCTAAAAATACTCCCTCCGGTCTAAAAGAGAAAAAACACAACATTATTGAAACCAATTAATGACATTAAAATCAACTATTATCATTTAATGAGGTTAAAAGTTTATCTTCTTTTCAAGATTGTTTGAATAAATCTTGTTTCTCACCGACTATTATCTTGTTTCTTTCTTAAATTTTTTGAATAAATCTTATTTTCTTATTTCTTACAATACTCCTTCCGGACCTAATTATAAGCACAAAAGTGCCTAGTTTTGGTGGACTCAAATATAAGCCAATCTCAATTAACCCACTCATATTTAATTCTATTTTTCCACAACTACCCTTAAAGTATCTCATTTATGTTCGGAGCAGATGACTATTAATTAGGGATAGTTTAGTAAATATATTTGTTTTTTTTCATGAATTCAAAAAAATTAAATTCACAAAATCACTATCCTTAATATGTGTGAAAGTAATTTTTTTGCTTAAAATTAGGTCGATACATAGTTATTTTTAATTATAATTAGGTCTGGAGGGAGTATGCCATATTCCAACGGTCAACAAATAAGACCACAGAAAATGGATGCTATACTCACTAGTACACGTGGCACTAAAGACAAATTACAGCTAGGGAGAGAGAATATCTGAGCTGAAGCCTGAAGGTACAAGGAGGAACACTCAACAAATAGGACCACTCACCCGTAACGTAAGTAACAAACAACTGAGAGACTATGTGACTATATGAAGGAGAGAGAGCTAGGGAATATGTTGAGTTAATTAATGTTTTAAGCGTACTTTTTTATTTATTTAAATGGTATATAATTATGGTTCGATTAATCAGGATTTTTGATTTTAAAAATAAAAACTTTACTAGTGTTTTGTTACCATTTATTTTGTTACGGTTATTATGTTTGTAAATTAGTGTGTTGAAGGATAATAAGTAATAAAAAGAACTTTTTTACTAGACTACTTTAAAAAATATATTAGAAATGTAGTGTAATTTTGTAGAAGTGTTTTTTTACAACCCTTATAATTGACTTGCGTTAATAATAACAACCAGTCAAATGTGTATGGAAAAATATTTGTTCGGAGATGTCAACCCCTTAAATAGATTTCCAATACCTCGAATAGTTAGTCTCCACAGTTGTCGTGGAGGACACATTGATTTAAAAAATAACAACCAATCAAAATATGACATAATTTGCATATTTGTTATTTATAATTCATCTTTAAAAGGATTATTTATTCATTATCTATCTATCCATTAATTTGTTTCGGATGAAAGTATTGGTTGTTGATGAAGTTATGTCTTTTAGTTTTTGCAGAAGATGAAAGAGGCAGTTATATATTGTCCTTTAGTCCAAACAAATTGTGCAGGAGATTGGCAGAGGCATCTATTGTCTTTTAGTCTAAACTAATTGTCTTTTAACAAAGTAGTCAAAATTGTCTCTATGCCGGCGGTGAACCTTTGAATACAACATATGTACCTTTTTGTGTGGGGAGGGGTATTGTTTTGAGTTTTAACTTTTATCCATGCGCTTTTTGTGTATATAAAGACAACACCTACATTTTGTTATATATCCCCAAATTTCTCATCTCTCTCTCTCTCTTGTTGTATCTCTCCTCCATCTCCATTTTCCTTCTCTCGGTTTCGTCCCTATGCTCCTTCTCTATCACTCTCTGGCATCATCTCGATCTATCTCACTCTCTCCCTCATTCTGTTACGGCTACCTAGTGTCTCGTGAGTATCTATTTTGTTTATTATACTTTTAGTGTGTTCTTTTATTTATTTATTTATTTTAGTTTTAGTGTGTTTTTTTATTTTTATTCCTTTTGTAAAAAAATCCTTCAGTTATTATTTTATTTTTATTTCTTTCGTAAACCTCCCTCCCATTTATTTTGTTGGTATTTTTATTTAGTTAAGCAGTGGTGTAAATTATTATTATTATTATTATTATTATTATTATTATTATATTATATATACTTGGCCCCTTTAATATCTTAGATGTACGCTCTTGGTTATCCCTTTTTTCACTTTCACCACCTATCTTTGAACAACATCTGATTTCTAGACTTGTGGTTTTTTCAGCAAACAACTCATACTTATGAGAATGGACGGAATTGGAAAAATCGCAGGTATGTTAATACAATCCGGAAGGTTATTCGGGTTAAATAATATTTTTTATAATATAATTTTGATTCATATGCTTTTGAAAACCTAACAATTGATTAATTAATATGTAACAAAGAGGAATGAAAATAAATCTTTATTACCACAAAGTTGATCGGTATTTAATTATGTTAAAATGAGTAAATTTTTTGATATATGTTGTGGGGAAGTGGAAGTTGGTTGCTGGCAGATCGACACTGAACCTTTGAATACAGCATAAGTATCTATTTGTGTGGGACGGTGTCGAGTGCTGATCGGCAAGGAAGGGAGCACACATATTGTGCTTTTAGCCAACGGTTCAGATTTCCCCTTTGAAAATTCGGACTGTTGAAGCGCACCCGCGTGTGCCTAGTAGACTAATATGCATTGTCCTTTAGGAGAGACACACCTAACACTTTTTTTGGATGGGTTAGAAAAAATAAAATTGAACTTTTGACCATTCAACAGGTTAAAATAATTGCTCAAAACTATGGAATCAAAAGGTGATGAATAAATATTAGTGAGAGTTTTTTTTTTTTGACAATATATTAGTGAGAGTTAGATGTGGTGCTTTCCATGGTTTTGTTGAGGTTATATATATCCCCAAATTCCTCATGTCTCTCCCTTCCTTTTCTCACCTTCATAGCGCGCTCTTTCTCTTTCTCTCTCCTTCTTTCTCTCTTTGGCTTCATCTCGATTTGCTCACTCTTTCTCTCTCCTTCTTTCTCTCTCCCCAAACAGTGAGTTCTTTTCCCCACTGTTTTCATATAGTTTTATTTTATAACTGTATTATATGTGATTCAAAGGTTTAAAGTTCTGAAATTTTGAATACATGTTGATTAGAATGTCTTGTGTGGCTGAAAATTAAGTTAGTGTTGTTGTGTTACTTATTGGGTCGAAATGACATGAATTTGGGTCAAAGTTGATGTTTGATTTTGAGTGAGAATGAGTCCATGTAGAGTGGTCATTATGTGACTTGATTGTATTAGTTTAGAACTTGATTATGACTGAATTATGGTTGGAAAATGTTGTGGAACTAGTGGTTGAAAACAAGGAATTAAAAAGATGAGTTTTGGGCTACTGCAAGCAGAACACAGCCGGCCGTGTTCTGGTTCCTTGCTGTCTCCAGAACCATTTTTTTTATGTTTTGTTTCCAATCACACGGTTTAGCAAGCCTCTTTCATACCCTTTGTGCTTCTTATTGTTTTAATGTCAATTGTCCATAAAGTCATGAATATAATGGTATGTGTGACATTGGTTGAAGTACTTGATTATTCTCTGCATTTCAGAATTCAAGCTTTTGGAAGCTTGCTCCACCTAGTAGGAAATCCATCTAGTTGCCTTTGAAAGTGACACTTCAAACAGTGAGTTCTTTTCCCCACTGTTTTCATATAGTTTTATTTTATAACTGTATTATATGTGATTCAAAGGTTTAATGTTCTCAAATTTTGAATACATGTTGATTAGAATGTCATGTGTGGCTGAAAATTAAGTTAGTGTTGTTGTGTTACCAAAGGACCAAGAATAAGAATAAGAATAGAATAGGAAATATAGCTTGGGAAAAAAGGGAGAGGAATTGAAAAACTTTTAAAAGAGGAAGTTTGTTTGTTTTTTTTGGATATGAATTGAAAAACTTTTAAAAATTGTACTCTGTCTGTTTTTCACCTATAACATATTTAAGTTCTCTTATCAGAAATTTATAATAAATTTCGGTCTAATATGGATAGAAAGTGGATGTCTGCCAATCGTCTGTCGAAAGAATATGCCGATGGAGTGGAATATTTTCTGAACTTTGCTGTTCGACGTTTAGGAACTTCTAGTAAGTTCAAGTGTCCTTGTTTAAGATGTTGTTACGCCAATCGAGTTACTGCGGTTGAGTTGGGAAGACATTTAAAGGCCAATGGAATCGATCAAAGTTATATTTGTTGGACAATGCACGGTGAGAAAAGAGGTGAACCTTCAAATATGGATAATAGTACTCAGAGATGTGATCCGGTTGATTATCCTGAAACATTTGATGGCGACCAATTTGAAGAGATGGCAAAGACGGTTGAAGACGACCTTAATGATTCTCCTCAAATGTTTGAGAAGTTGATAACCGATGCGGAGACACCGTTGTATGCGGGCTGTACTGAATTCACAAAGTTATCGGCTGTGATAAAGTTGTATAACTTGAAAACTTGCCACGGATGGACGGATAAGAGCTTTACGGAATTACTCGCGCTATTGAAAGATATGTTGCCGGAAGACAATGTTCTCCCTTCTCGGACGTATGATGGAAAACAAATGTTAGGCACCATTGGTTTGAACTTTAAGAAGATACATGCTTGTCCGAATGATTGCATTTTATTTCGGAATGAACATGCATTGTTAAAGTCGTGCCCTAAATGTAATGCACCGCGGTATAAGAAGAAAAAATCTGCTCCAGAAAAGGTATTGTGGTATTTTCCCATAATTCCTCGATTTAGGCGTATGTACCTGTTGCACCCCGAAAAATCCCGCTTTGGGGTTTCTCAATGTACAACGTGGAAAATTTTTGGAGCCGCCACCAATATTTTAATTTTAAGACCAAAACATTGAAAAAAGGTCTTTTGGACAAGGCGGATGGTCTTTGAAAACTAGAGATATAGGTTCGGGGGTCGATTACGTGCGAGGAATGTGTTAGCACCGCGCACGTCCTTTCTACCGAAAGGGAACCTCTAATTAAATGTGTGGTTTTAACGTTTGATTTGAAAAATACCTAGATTTGCCTATTTATTTCTTGTTTGAAGATGAATGGGAAAACTTACTGGAGATTTTATTTTTGGTGAGAAAAGGGGAAAAAAGGGTTTTTAGAAAAAAAGTGCTTGACGGGACATGGCCCGCTCCTACGTATCTCCCGGTGCGATGGAGAATTCAAAGCTACGTAGTTCTTGGGTAGAAAACGTTTGTGTGTTGGTGTTTTTTAATATAGGGGTCTTAGGATTGTGTGATCTGTGTTGAAAGACCACTGGGGGTCTGAAGGGCCGCTGGGGGCTGAAGGAGCGCTGGGGCTCTGAAGGACCACAGTTCACTTATCCTAAAACGATGATTAACTCGGCCGTACGACCGACTTAATCCCCTACTTTAAAAATAAGATTTTTGATTTTTTGTTTTATGAAAGAGATGTGTTTGTATTTTTTAATTTAGAAATTGTTTACTTTTGCGCTTGACAGGGGCGTGGCCCTGCTCCTACGTATCTCCGGGTGGAGAATCAAAGGCGACGTAGTTCTAGGTTGTCTTTTTGAAAAGTTTTTGTTTTTTATCTTTTTTAGTGAGTTTTTGAAATAGGACGAGCATTAGCAAATGATTGAACTAGCAGAGGCTATGATGAATCACTACTAAATACTCAAAAAGAGAGTTGCACCGTTAGTCAAACGAACAAAGGTTCTGATGGACTATTGATAACAACTCGTTTTTTTTATTATCCTTTTGGAAAGTGATTTTCGAAAGAGATTGATTTGTACGATGATCAAACTAACAAAGGTTATGATGGATCAGCGTTTATTATTTTTAGGAGAAAAGGACATTGTCACTAATAGCTAAACGAACAGAGGCTCTGATGAGCTACTAGCAACAATGGGTTTGAAAATGATTTTTGTTTATTTTATGAAAATGATTGGTTTAGGGGCTTGAAAAGAATTTTTATTTGTTGCGCTTGACGAGAACGTGACTCGCTCCTACGTATCCCAAATGGGAATCAAAGCGACGTAGTTCTAATGAAAAATGTTTTTGAAAGGGTTTGAAAGGGGAGGTTGAATCATCTGAGACCATCTTCACCACTTAGAAAATGATGCACTAGGCATAAGTGGGAATCATGTGGTTCATCATCAACAAGGACACTACAGCTAAATTAAATCACATAGGGCAATTTTGGCATGGATCAGAATGATTGAATTTTAACAAATATAAAAACAGAAATACCTCTGATGAAGGCAGATATTACAACTCTGAAGAACGCAAATCCCGACTAACCCTTGCAGGAGATCAGCTCAGACGGACCAACGGCGCGAATAGAGCAAAAATGAAGCGTAGAACTGGAAAATGAGATTTGCAAGAGTTGTCTTCTCAGATCTCGTGAAAAATGTCTGGAGCAAATGTGTGTGTTTCTCTGATCTCGTGAGATGTCCTCCCAAATGTGATTTGAGGCTGCCTATTTATAGGCTTAGGAAAGCGTAGAATTTTTTTAAAAAACATTTATTGCAAGGATAAATCGATTGTTTGATGAAGTGTAACAAGTGCATAATCGATTCCCTGCCTTTGAAAAGTCACATAAATCGATTCCAAGCTTAGTTAAAATAGTGGGAATCGATTCTTGAGCCTGTGGAAATAATAAAGAATCGATTCTTGGTTCCTTTGAAAACAAGAGGAATCAATTTTCAGGACCTTTTGCATAGGTGAAAATCGATTCTTGCTTTAGTTAAAATAGTGGGAATCGATTCTTGAGCCTTTGGAAATAATAAAGAATCGATTCTTGGTTCCTTTGAAAACAAGAGGAATCGATTTTCAGGACCTTTTGCATAGGTGAAAATCGATTCTTGCTTTAGTTAACACAATGAGGAATCGATTCATGGCCTAAGGAAGAGCTTGAAAATCGATTTCAAGGCCTATGCAAGAAGAGGGAAATCGATTTTCAGGACATCCTAAATAGGTGAAAATCGATTCTTCACTTAGTTAAAACAATTAGGAATCGATTCATGGCCTATGGAAGAGCCTGAAAATCGATTTCAAGGCCTATGCAATATACTATAAATCGATTCTTGGCCTTTGGAACAAAATAGAAATCAATTCTTGCTTTCCACAAAAATGCTTTTAGGTCTTTGCCATGCTTGCATAAAATATTTTCCAAAGCTTGCCATGCATGCACAACATATCTTTCAAAACCCTAATTTCTTAAAAAGTGCATTCTGACCCTAAAAATGATTTCAAAAACTTTGGAGCGGTTTCTAGGACCCAAAATGCATAGTTTATTTTTGTGGGGAAAATTAGGGTTTGGACCTAAGCCGGACAAAATTGGGGTATGACAGTACCATAGTTCGGAAGATGCAAAACTGTTGACTTGGCATGATGATGAAAGGATTAAAGATGGCATGCTACGACACCCGACGGATTCTCCGCAGTGGAAAAAGCTTGATATTGATTATCCTGATTTTGGGCATGACCCAAGAAACCTACGCCTTGCATTGTCTGCCGATGGATTTAACCCGCACGGTATCCAGAGTAGCTCCCATAGTACATGGCCTGTGATTTTGGCGATCTATAACTTACCTCCATGGCTTTGCATGAAACGAAAGTATATGATGTTGTCTTTGTTAATTTCTGGCCCCAAACAACCAGGAAATGATATTGATGTATACTTGGCTTCTTTAATAGAAGACTTGAAGCAAATGTGGGATATTGGGGTAGAGGTGTATGATGGGTTCAGAGAAGAAAGTTTCATTCTGAAGGCTATGATTTTTGGCACCATTAATGACTTTCCAGCATACGGCAATCTATCTGGGTACAGTAACAAATGTCAGTGTGCATGTCCTATATGTGAAGATAATACAGATTGGATGTGGTTGGAACATGGTAAGAAGAATATATATCTCGGCCATCGGAGATTTTTGCCTCCAACTGATCAATATCGGGTGAGGAGACAGGCATTCAATAGGAATTCAGAAACTCGTAAAGCTCCCCCGCCTTTGACCGATGAACAACTATTTGAAAAGGTGAAAGATTTGAACATTAAGTTTGGGAAGCCTTTTGCAGGAGAGCTTTCCAAACGAGGGTGGAAGAAAAAGTCGATTTTCTTTGAGTTGCCCTACTGGAAGTCATTACACGTAAGACATTTCATTGATGTGATGCATGTTGAAAAAAATGTATTCGAAAGTGTCATTGGTACCTTACTCAATATGCCAGGGAAGACTAAAGATACCATCAACACAATGTTGGATTTGGTTAGTATGGGGTTGAGACCCGAATTGGGTCCGATAAAGAAGGGTACACGTACATATCTACCTCCGGCAGCTCATACTCTATCTAGAAAGGAGAAAACCATGTTTTGTAAGTTTCTTCATGGAGTTAAAGTTCCAGAGGGGTACTCTTCAAATGTTACCAACCTTGTATCGATGAAAGACCTCAAGTTAAAGTCTCTAAAGTCTCATGATTGTCATGTTCTCATGGAGAATTTGCTACCCGTTGGTATACGATCCATTATGCCCAACAAAGTGCGTCAGGCCATAACTAAACTTTGTTTCTTCTTTAAGGCGATTTGTAGTAGAGTGATTGACCCTGGAAAGTTGCCAGCTCTGCAAAGATCAATTACTGTGACTTTATGTGAGCTTGAGATGTTTTTTCCGCCTTCATTCTTTGACATAATGATTCATTTAATAGTTCATCTGGTTAGAGAGACGCAATTGTGTGGCCAATGTTACATGAGATGGATGTACCCATTTGAGCGATACATGAAGATATTAAAAGGATATGTTAAAAACCGATCACGACCCGAGGGTTGCATTGCCAAGCGCTACATAGTTGAAGAAGCTATTGAGTTCTCCACCAACTATCTATCTAGTGTTGAATATTCTATTGGGCTGCCAAGGGTGCGTCACACAAGAAGCGTTTGTAAAGGGATGACAGGAAGGAAATTAGTGATGGTATCCAGGAAAGAACTAGAGCAAGCACACTTATATGTTCTGCACAATGATAGTCAGGTTGATTCATATGTTGCCAAACACATGGAGATTCTTAAGAGTGATCACCCATCTAAGAGTCAAGTCTGGTTAAAAAAAGAACACAATCGGAGTTTCATACTATGGCTAAAAGATCAAATTGATATTGAGTTTGTTTCAAATCCTACCTCGATTTCCAAAAGATTGAGATGGTTAGCAAAAGGTCCAAATATACATGTATTCTCTTACACTAGTTTTCTACAAAACGGGTACACGTTCTATACAAAATCCCACGATGATCAGAGTAAAATGCAAAATAGTGGGGTGACTCTTGTAGCTGAATCTATGCATACATCAAGTGCCAAAGACAGAAATCCCATTTACGCGAATATGTCATACTTCGGTGTCATTGAACACATATGGGAGTTGGATTACAATATGTTTTGTGAGCCTGTGTTCCAATGTAATTGGGTTGACAATAATAATGGTGTACAGATGGATGACTCGGGTTTCATGCGGGTGAATTTCAATAAGTTAGGATATAAAGATGAACCTTTTATTTTAGCCTCGCAAGCCCAACAGGTGTTTTATGTCACTGATCCAGTTGATATCAATTGGTGCATTGTTTTATTGACAAACAAAAAATTATTGGTGAATGACATTGGTGATCAAGCGCACGAAGATGTTGACATTGAGGATGACCCTTTCTTTGGGACATCACAACCAATAACAGGGGAAAGTACTTCTAAAGATGATATTTTGTATGTTAGAAAGGATCATAACGATGGAATTATGTTTCGTCAAAAACAAAGTACCAAGAAGCGAAAAGCAAAATATCATACAAATAAACAAGTATCTAGTAACATTAGATCGAGGAAAAGGAAAAGGTAATATATCATGCGTGTTTCTTTTTTATTCATTTTTCATATTGTAAATGCTGAAAGCTGGAAAGGCGCATAGAAGATTCAGATCAACTCTAACAAAGTGGGTGAAAGATAAAGAGGGGAACATCAGAAACCATCCTCCACCACGGTATGATGGGATTATTCCATTAGAGGATTGGAGTGCATTTATATTATCACGCGAAGATGAGGAATTCCAGGTTTGTACAATTACTTATCATACATATACCTATATTTGACAATTATAAAGTATTAATGTAAAAAGATGTGTCTTTGTAGAGATTAAGCATTGAAAATCGCGAGAGAGCGGAAAGTCCTGAATACCCTTATAGAGCCGGTGTTAAGGGTTATCACGAGATTGAAGAACAATTGGTAGGCACATTATCTTTTATTTTATCTTTCATTTACTAAATTAATCTTTTGATTTCTTTACTAATAAATGGTAAATTTTAATAGCTGCGGGAGACCGGAAAAGATCCTACTCAGGATTCTATTGACCGACATGTTTTGTGGTTAGAAGCCCGACATAACAAAGATGATGTCGTTGATGACCCAAAAACGAGAGAGGTGTTTCAAAGAATTGTAAGTATGATAAAATTATATTACTTATAATGTTTATTAAATTTGTTGTACTTATGAACTTATGAACTTACTGTTTGTGTATTGAATTTGTTGTATTGAATTACTTATGAACTTACTATTAATAATGTCTAATAATTTTGGTGAATCAGGAATCCATATCACAATCAGTATCACAAGGAGAGATTACTGATTGTGACGGTCCGAATGACATCCTTGGTCGTGCATTGGCAACTGAAGAGTATTCAGGACGTCTACGGGGTTTGGCATTTGGCATTTCTCCAACCACTTTTTGGGGTTCAAAGAGGCAAAAAAAAGATATGGAAAAAGAAAGTAGAGAAGGACGGTTGGAGGCCATGGTATTGATGCTACACAAAGAACTTAATGAATTAAAAGAAAAAGTTTGTCCAAGGACTGATGATGTACCATCTCCTAACCCAAATAGCTTCAGGGATAGTTGCAATATTGCGTCCAATGAGGTAATTATCGTTGGTCGTTTAATTTGGTTATCATTTACATTAACTTATAGGTATTAATATTTGGTTATCATTTAATTTAGGGTAACAATAACAACTGTGAATTATATACATCAAACCCGCTTACATTGGTCGCAAAGGGCTTTGTTTGTAACAATGAGGACTCCACCTTGCACAATCTACCCATTCCTCCAAATCACGCGAGAGTCAGAGTTGAATTTGTTGTTGTGGATGAAGCATTATTGCCGGTACCAATTGACACTGATTGTGTGACTTAGTTCACTGTGAATGATGCACTTGGCACCCTTGTGGCATGGCCAGCAAATCTTATCAATGTATGGAGAAATTAATATATTTGTTAATAATTCATTGGCTTATTGTCATATATTAATAACTAATTATATTTCTGATATAAGTAAAGAAAGCAAGATCTCGGATTTCTGGGCATGTTGACAAATCCCAACCCTCCCCTTCTATTGGTCGTAAGAAGCATGTGTCTAGACGAGAATCTAGCGGGAATGAGATTCAATCCCAACCCACCCACCCTTCTGTTGCTAGCAAGAAATCAGTGTCTCGACAAGTAGATAACGAGAAACAGATTCAATTCCGACCCCCCTTCTAAGGAATTTATCGGTTATCTAAAGGTTCATGCCTCAACAATGATGGGTGGAGATTTGATAATTGCATCGCTTGATCCAGACATCTTGGGATATAGCAACCAAGTCTGCCTTTCAAAGGAGGAACTGCGAGAGGTATATGATCACATTTGGGCATCTGCAACTTCTATTACAATATACATCAGGTATTGTTATTATTATTATTATTATTATTATTATTATTATTATTATTATTATTATTATTATTAGGTTTAAATAGTTATTACCCCCCTGCAAATATACCCATTATCCAGTTACCCCCCTACAAAAAAAAAAAACATTTAAAACAAACCTTGCAAAATGTAACGTTATCCAGTTACCCCCCCGCTGTTAAGTTTTCTGTTAAAAAATGTAAAATTAACATTATCCAGTTACCCCCTGCCACGTGTCACCATATTATTGGGCCTCTGTGACACGTGGCACTGACATGCCACGTCAGCATCTATGTCACCACTGCCACGTGGCACATGTCAGTGCCATGTCAGCAACCAATGGATGGCTGCCACGTGGCAGTGTTGTTAAATCAAAATAAATCTTGAAAATGGCTAAGGTGGGACTTGAACCCATGACCCCGAATGGCACACACCCTTCCTTACCACTGAACCACATGAGTATTTGTGATATCATATCAGTTCTTAGTTATTTATTTTGTTAAAGTTCTTCTTCTTCTCCATTGTTCAACGTGAAGCTCTCCTAATAGTTTCAATGATATTAACCAATTTGTTTTGTACAGATTTAATCAACCAATCATCATAATTACATTACTTGCAATTGCAACTTGGAACAACAATGGAAAAACACGTTTGATTTCACCTGCTTCTTCAAATTCGTCTTCTTCAAAATGGTTTCGTTTGATTTCAAAATGGAAAAAAAAACACGTTTGATTTCGTTTGATTTAGAACGTCTAGAGAAGCAAATGAAGGTTGGGTCATGAAATCGAAATCAATTCGTAATTAATCTTCAAGGTTGCGGTTGAATATTTGATGGAGAAATGGAGAAACGAAACGAAACGAAATGGATCTGGATCTGGAGAAATGGCATCTGTGATGATTTTCATGATTTTCGTTTGTTTCAATTTTCGTTTTCACGATTTTCGTTTGTTTCAATTTTCGTTTGGCATCTGCATCTGATTTTCGTTTTCTGGGTTTTGTTCAGGAAGAAGATGAAGATTTGAAGAAGAGTTAATTAATGTAATATATATTGGTAGTTGTGTTAAAATACACAGATTATGTTGTGGTGTAGTGGTAATTGAGAGTGAGATTCATGTTGGGGTCGTGGGTTCAATCCTCAATTGTGCCAAAATCTAATTTTTTTAGTAACACACTATTCTCTTCATTGCCATGTGAGGTGCCACGTGGCAGCCACTCATTGGTTGCTGATGTGGCACATGTCAGTGCCACGTGGCAGTGGTGACATAGGATGCTGACGTGGCATGTCAGTGCCACGTGTCACAGAGGCCCAATAATATGGTGACACGTGGCAGGGGGTAACTGGATAATGTTAATTTTACATTTTTTAACAGAAAACTTAACAGCAGGGGGGTAACTGGATAACGTTACATTTTGCAAGGTTTGTTTTAAATGTTTTTTTTTTTGTAGGGGGGTAACTGGATAATGGGTATATTTGCAGGGGGGTAATAACTATTTAAACCTTATTATTATTATTATTATTATTATTATTATTATTTGTTAATTTATTTGTATACATCTTAACTATAGGTATTTGTACCATGAGATTATGATCCCCATGGAAAAAACACAAAGATTTATATTCTTGTGCCCCGAAAATACCTTTCTACGCAACATCTGCATTGAAAAAGGCATGTCAAATGATGTTGTTAAAGACGTGAAGCAAGCGGTTAAAGCAAACTATGAAGCTGTAAAAGCTTATGTCAATAGACGCTTGGCTTTGGCACATGAAAGCAGCTGTGATAGCTTATTTTTGGCACTCATCAACCTAGGGTAACAAATTTAATCTCTCTCTCTCTCTCTCTCTCTCTCTCTCTCTCTCTATATATATATATATAACGTGTTTTTGAAATATTTGTTATTTATTTGGTTATTCAATTTTTTTGTAGGGTACATTGGGTATTGTTGGTAGTTGATCCCAAAAGAAATACAATTTTCTATTTGGATTCGTGTCATGGTCATTATCGCAACCACGTCAAGTTGAAATGTTTGAAAGGTGTGTATTTAGATACATCGCATGTTTTATCATTTAAGTTATGTATGTATTTCGATTAATTCATATAGTTATATGTATGATGTTTCAGTTGTTTGATGACTTATTGGGGATCGACTGAGGTCAGGGCTAGAGTTGGGCATGTGAAAACAAAATGGATAGGAATAACGGTAAGTTTATAATCAACATTCTTATCCGTGTAAATATTGCTCGCATTTTAATAATTAATTGTTATTTTGATTTCTAGTGTCCCAGACAACCAAACAATGATGATTGTGGGTATTACGTTATGAAGTTTATGAAAGACATAATCACTCACAATCAAATGGAAATTCCAGAATTTGTATGTAATTTATATAGTTTGTTTTTTGACCACTTAATTCCATATCTAGCATTTAACCACTTAATTCTAAGTTTATTTTATTTTATTTTATTTTTGTAGTATTTTCCTGAACACGAGGTTGGAGCTCCATTTTCTGGTGACCAACTTGATGAGGTCAAGGGAGAGTGGTGTCATCATGTTGCCAGATTGATTAATGAAAATCGAAATTCATGTAATTAGTTTGGTTAGCTGGTTTTTGGTTCCTCACATTGTATGACATCATGTTTGTCACTTTGTTGTCTATGTTGGCATTTAGAATTTGGTTAATGATTTATGTAATTTTTGTATGTATATTAGATGGATATATTGGTTGGTTGATTTGAAATTGGTTAGTTGATTTATGGAATTTAATTTGCAATTGGTTAGTTCATTTGAAATTTGGTTGTTGAGTTGATATTGGTTGTTTTTGGTTCTGGTTCTGTTTCTGATTTATGCAGATTATGATATTCGCAGTTGTTGGTTGATGCAAAATATTGGATTTACCAAAAACAGAAAAAAAAAATTTTAAAAAAAAAATATAGAATCAGAGGCGCTTGCAGCTAAAAGCACCCCTGTTTATCTTAGCGCGCTTGAGAAACAGGGGCACTTTTAGCTGCAAGCGCCCCTGATTGTCAAGCGCGCCAAGACCAACAGGGGCGCTTTTAGCTTCGAGCGCCCTTGTTGCCTAATAATTAGAGGCGCTTGTTGGGCGCTCCTGTAGAAGGTTTAGCAACAGGAGCGCCAGATTTAGGGGCGCCCGAAAGGGCCCCTAATGGATTAAAAAAAGCCCCCTGATGCCTTTTACTGTTGTAGTGAGAATTAGAAAAATCGCAGGTATGTTAATACAATCCGGAAAGTTATTCGAGTTAAATAGCATTTTCAATAATATAATTTTGATTCATATGCTTTTGGAAAACCTAACAATTGATTAATTAATGTGTAACAGATATGAATGAAAATAAATATTTATTACCGCAAAGTCGATCAATATTCTATCATGTTAAAATGAGTAATTTTTTTTGACACATAAAATGATATATGATATATCTAATAGAATTCAAAGATGTTTTTGGAATTTTGCATAAACAAATTATTAGCTACTCATATACATTGTGAAGTGGTAGCGGTAGCTAACTCCTAAAGGACAAAAACAAGGACTGGGTATTTCAGTTTTTCTCATTTCCAGGTCCTTTAATGTTCCTTTTATAGTTGCATATTTAGGGTAACAACCCTTTGCAAAAAGACAAAAGAGACGCTACCAAAAAGGTGCATTTATCCAATTCAAAAACAAAAAGAATCTTCAGTGGTCCCTACTGTCTGTTGCGCACATATACTATCACGCTGTCATGCTTATCCTCTCTTGCCAGCTCATCAACTTACACACACATTTGCACTTTTCAGCTCAATTGCTCCAACCGACTTCACAATGTTATACCCCAATTTTGTCCGGCTATTCCAAATTTATAAAAAAATAAAATAAAAATGTCTTTTCGCGAATGCAAAATTCTAACAGTATTTTTCTCGTATTTGAAAAAAAATCCAAAAATATGTGTCGTTGTATACGCGCATTATTCTTGACCGCGATACGCGCGTTAGTTCTAATGATCTTGTACCGCTTCATTATCATTGTGTCTGCGTGTCTTTTCTTTACTGTATACGATGTTGGTCCTAATTGCAGGCGCGTGTTACTCCTAATTATGTGCGCGTGTTTATTCTCGTTATGTGTATTAATTTGCTAATCAAGCGCGTGTTTGCCATACGAGAATCAAGCTAATTGCACGTGCCTTTCAAAAGTCGTTAGCGATTTAGCGTTATTATTGTTAGTTGTATTTACTTATTAGTGGTTATAAACCAAAAAGGAGACACAAAAATAGTCAAATTATTTGTCTTACCAAATCTGTCTAGCTTTTTTTTTATTATACAAGTTACAATTTTTTCTCATCACAAATAGGACAAAAAAAATATACAAAAAGTAAAACAAAAGAGGAGACTATGCGCCCCTGATACAAACAAACAGCAACAACTTATATTTTTAGGACTAAGCCAAGCCTTCTTTCATCTTGTCCATTTGCTTTCTACACTTCTCCCATATTTGGCTAAAGTTATCACCAATTTTGTAAGCAAGCAACACCAGAAGGCCACTGTTTCACGCCACTGTCTCTACACACAGAGACCCTCGCACTCCACGCCACCCCCCTCTAAATCCAGCACCAATCAATACACATCAGTTTGTTTGATTCTTTTTCACAACCTGTACAAACCATTTTCTCTATAAATTAGAGACACCAAAGGAATCAGAGAAGGGGGGGGGAGGAGAAGAAAAACCACAATGAAAGAAAGGGGGATAATAGATTAGAACAGAAGATAACAAGAGGAGAGTAAATAGAGAGAATGAAAATTCAACAAGAGAATTTTAGAGTGCCATAGACTTCACCTCCTTCAAATAAACCACCAAAATCTCCACTTCACAACCACCACATCACCACCAAACATTCACAGAACCAAACACCTATAGAACCCATCACCACCACCAAACAACCACCCTAGGACGCAACACCACCTAAACAGCACCGCCACCGTCGCTGACCCAGAACCGAAACCGTAACCACCGTGAGGGAGAAGAACGGGTCCATGGCTTTGGTGAGAGAGCAAAACGGAACCATGAGAGGCGAAGAGTGGTCGAAGGTAAAGGTTAGTGAGGAAAGAAGGAGGGATCGATGGTTGTGGGGGATTGAAGAAGTGAAGTCTGGGGTTGGTGAGGTGAGGAGGAACGGGAGCGCCGTTGAGGAGAAAAGGAAATTGAAAAAAATTTGGGTTGAGTGAAATGTTGGAGACGGCACTGAGAGAGTTTAGAGATCAGGCTTAGGCATTCTGTGTTTTTGGGCTTCATTAGTTTAATTTTTTTTTTCTTAAAGTTCGGATTACTCTTAGCACCCCACATTTTAACCCACACACCCCCTCGTAAGCCCATTGCCAAAAGCGCAGCCCAGGTCACAGGAAATGGACCGGGCTCGCTGATTACACCCCCTTTTCACGATACCCCCCCTTTTATTTATTTACACCCTTATTCATTTATTTCACCCCTTTTTCTATTTTACACCCCTATTTACTCATTTCACTCCCCAGTTTTATGAAGCGAACCCCCCATTGTTTTACTCACATACAACCCCATTTTGCTTTTTTTTTTTTTATTTTATTTTCTTAAAAGCCCATAGTGCTATTTACACCCTTTGTTTTACTTCAACATCCCCCTCATCATTCTTGCATTCTTCTCAAAGATTCATCTCCAAATCTCTAGAATCAAGTTCAAGGTTGAAGGTTAAAGAGTAAATTCAAATGGTTTAGCACTCATTCATATTATTTCTTGCTTATTTAGCTTGGAGTTAAGGTATATTCTTGAATCTTAGCATCATCATCAAAGTTTTAGCATAAAAAATTTAGACCGTCAATTTGTTTTTGCATACTAAGCATTTCATTACATTTAGAGTTACCGTGATTCAACATTCTTTGATACTTTGGTTGCTAAATAATTTGCTTGCTCATGCTTGCCAATGATCATCATTGAGACAACTCTTTTGCTTGAGCTTACAGTTTCATTGTCTACTCTCATATAGAATATCATCAATGCTTAGACGACTCCATTTCCTTCCTTACATCTTCCACTAGATGTGCATTTAGATTCCCTTGCGTTTTGTAAAAATATTTGAGTATGGTTCTCGCCTAGCATCTTCCACTAGATGTGCATTTAGGTTCAATCTTGCCTACTCTTGTATTTTTGCTTAATGCCGAATTCAAGTTCCTTCCTTGCCTATCTATGCGTTGTAATCTACTTTGTGTAGTTTAGACTTGATTTTTCTTTGCGAATTCAAATATTGTTGCTTAATGATTTGATTCCACTGATTGTGTTATGCTCGAATCCACCAATTCTTTCTTGCATTCATTGTTTTCATTTCTAAACCAACCTGGCATAAAAATGGTTACTAGTGGCAATCCATCACAACCTTTGTTGGTTTGATTGTCATGAAAGCCTCAATTTCAAAAGAATTTTCGCAAGCATAAAGCAAGCTACTAGTGATAATCCATCACAACCTTTGTTGGTTTGATTATCATGAACACGTCCAATTTCAAAAAGCATTTTTCTAAGTATCAAAGAATCAAAACAAGTTATTAGCGGTGATCCATCATAACCTTTGTTAGTTTGATCACCATGAAAGCTTGCATTTACAAAAGGCATTTTCAAAGAGAGTTACTAGTAATGATCCATCATAACCTTTGTTAGTTTGATCATTATGAACGCTCTTCATTTTCTAAAACCTCATCAAAAAGATTTTCATTTTTAAGGCTCGTTAGAACTACGTCGCTTTGATTCCCATTTGGGATACGTAGGAGCGAGTCACATTCTCGTCAAGCGCAATCATAAAAAGTTTAGCATTTGCATAACAAAAAGAAAAGAGTTATTTTCATAACAAAAAAGAATCACTTTTGCAAACCAAGATCATTTTCAGAACGAAAACCTTTTCCTTTCTAAAAACATTTTCAACCCATCGTCGCTAGTGGCTAATCAGAACCTTTGTTCGTCTAGCCATTGGTGGCGATGTCTTTTTCCCAAAAGAACAACAAGCGATGATCACTCATAACCTTTGTTAGTTTGATCATTCGTGCCAATCAATCTCTTTCGAAAACCCCTTTCAAAAGAACAAATAAAAACGAGTCGCTACCAATAGTCAATCAGAACCTTTGTTCGTCTGACTGGCGGTAGTGACTCTCATTTTCAAGAGTACTTAGCGGTGATTACCCATAACCTCGGTTAGTTTAATCATTCACTAAATGCTCGTCCTATTTCGAAAACTCACTAAAAAGATAAAAGACAAAAACCTTTTTCAGGACAAAGAAGAACTACGTAGCTTTGAGTTCTCCATCGCACCGGGAGATACGTAGGAGCGGGCCATGTCCCGTCAAGCGCTCTTTTCCTAAAAACCCATTCTTCCCCCTTTTCTTTTTCATAATAAATAAAGATTTTCATTAAGAACTTTTCGATAAGAAGTAGAGAGGCAAAATTAAGTATTTTCAAGTCAACACACTAAAACCACACATTTAATTAAAGCTTCCCTCTCAGTAGAGATGACGTGTGGGGTGCTAACACCTTCCCTGCACGTAACCGACCCCCGAACCCTATTCTCTAGTTTCGCAACACCAATCACTTTCCAAAAAAGGTTTTCCTAATATTTTCCTTAATAAATATTGGTGGCGGCTTCATTGTCTTAGGAAAAGTTGTGAACGAGGAAGGTTCTCCCTCGGGTACTTTTTCGGGCGCAACAGCTGGCGACTTCACTGGGGACTAAAAAAACATTTTTTTCAAAAGTGGGTCAAGCCTAATTAATTAAGTGTGTGGTTTGTGTGATTGATTCGAACATCTTGTTTTGCCTCTATTCTTCTTCTTTTTCATAAGCATGTTGCATCCATATGCATTCTTTTTCTATGTTTGCTTTTATTTAAATAATAGATGGTTACTTCTTTGCTTATATGCCTAGTTCCCTCATGCATTTCCCCAATCATATCATGTCCCCTTCTTCTTTGCTCCCTTTCTTGAGGTAAGTAGTGCATTGTTGTTGGCACCCTAGATTAGTTGTATTTGATTGGTATTGAACCCTAGGGTAGACGACATGTTATTGCTTTCTATTGTCTGGACTGTTCTGGATTTTCATTTGCAGGTGGGGTAGTTTTTAAGGAAATGCCCTTCGCACACACACTTGTACCTTGAGGCTACATGATTAGAGAAAGAGACCATAACCCAGGTCTGTTAGGATACCATAAGATGAGTGGATTCGAGTAGTGGGAGCCCATCAGGACCTTTGTCCGTTTGGCGGCTCGCGAAAGTTTCAATCAGAGTTGTGCTCTTTTATGATGCTTCGTATCTAGCAGTTTGCTGCATTTACGGGGATTTTCATGAGAGGGACTGTGGCTCTGATGGACTTTGTGAGGGTGTGAATAGAGCTACATGAGAAGATTATCCCTAAAGTGCCTTAGATCATAGGTTCTACCCCCTTTTAGGTCACAAGGGCTTCCCAAATTGTGTGCTGCATTGTTGCATTTCGTCCAGTTAATTTTTTTTTTCCCTCAAAGATTTTCAAAAATAAAAAAAAAAGATATGATTTTCCCTTAAACACCTATATGAGGTGCCATATAGTGTGAAAGTCTTCTAGATTCCGCCTGTGAATACCCTCCTTATGCAGAAACCTCAAAAAAAAAAGAAGTATCTTGCATCCTGCTTCATTGCATCATTGCATCATTACGTCATTGCGTCATTTGCATTAAATAAAGTTCCAATTTTGAAAAAATTATTCATCTTTCATTTCATTTCATTGCATAAAAATGAAAAAACAATTATCATCTTCATAGCTTAAGCATTTCGTTTATAATCAAAGAAGAGGAAAAAGCTCCTCGCCAAGTTCATCCAAAACATGGCATTCATACATGAGCATTATTTCAAAAAGACCCAGTAGAACTACGTAAGCTTTGATTCCTCATTACAATGGGGATACGTAGGAGCGGGCCATACCCCGTCAAGCACATTTTTCTAAAACCTCTTTTTTCCAGTAAATCATTTGCATCTCCAAATAATTTTCAGAATCATGTTCCAAAACTAAAAATGAAGAAAATGAAAGTTTCCAATGCATGCATCTTCTCTAAACAAAGAAAAAATAGAAAAGCTCTTCATGTAAAAGCTCAATGAGTAAAAGTGCACCTTCGAATGACGAAGGGTAATATCTCAAATTTGTTTGTGCACTACAAATTTGAGATGTTACTCCACGATATCGGGGCACTTTGACCCTATCAAGTGAGGTTTGTTTTCAAATAAGAGAATAAGTTTGAGTTAACCAAATGTCGAAGCATTTCAGTATATTGCGTGAAGTATTGAGTCAGGATCCACTCAATGTTTCATGCAAGTTACTCAGAGTAACGACAATTGGTTGCCTCACGTCATCATTTCTACAAAAAAAAGGGGAGGAGGCATCGACATTTCATATCTCGTCTCTCCTCTAAAGAATAAAAACCATTTTGAAAATATCATTCTTGCATGCCTAGGAATTTCATTTTTCATCTTGCATCAAAAACACTCGAAAATCTTTTAGAACAATTCCACTTCCCAAGTGGTCATTTTCCTTGCATTTTCATCATGTTTGCATAAATGCATTTTTCTCTATCTCATTTAGGTTTGTCAAGAATGCATTCTCCGCACGTGTGCGTTTCCATTCACTAAGGCTTTTTCCCCTAATTTTCTCGAAAGATCCAAAAATCGTGTCTTATTAGGAGCGCGTTTCATGCATTATTGTTGTCCTTTTCACACATCGTGAAAAAAAAAATACATTAACCTCTCATTTTGCATGCATTTCCATTCAATAAAACCATGTCTTCCCACGCATTTTTTTTAAAAAAAAAAAAAATCATTGTGAGCATCATGCATTTCATTGCACAAAAATGAAAACAAGAAAGCATCTCATTCATAATCATGAATAAAAATCATCATCAAATTTATTCAAAATGTAGCATTCATGCATCATTTCATTAACCTCATCACTTTAGTTCAAATACATCATTCCTCCATACATGCATCTTTCAAAAAAGGAAGGGGCGTTGGCATTTCATACTTCGCCTTGCCTCTAAAAAATAAAATAAATCATCATTTAGAAAAAAAACATCATTCCTGCATGTTTCATCATTCAAAAGAAAAAGGGGGCATCGACATTTCATATCTAGTCTTGCCTCTATAAAAATCATTTTGAAATGAAGCATCATTCTTGCATCATTCATCATCCAAAAATGCACTGGCATCTCATATTTCGTCTTACATAAAAAGAAAGCATAAAAAAAAAACTTTTAGAATAATCACAGTTTTCAAGTGAATATGCTTTCATACATTTCATTTTCATCATGTATACATCATAATGTTTTCATCCATGCATTGCGTACAACAAAAATGTTGTGATGAGATGTTCTTGCAAAGTAATCTTTCCTTTTTGGAAAAGTTTACCCTCACTCATTTGCAAACTCAAGGTGTTCCAAGGCACTCAGTTTTTCACATCAATAGCTCATTTGTATTTCCTTAAAAAAAATACATTACATCTCATCCATTCCTTGATTAAAGACTGAAACAGTTCATCAAAAAAGGGGTTTTCATATCATGTTTTAACCAATGTTAACTCTCTGTGAAGCGTTCTTCTAGTAAGCATGCATGCCACGTGCAGTTTCTCTTGTTTGAGTCAGTCAATTTCCTTCATTTATCATCATTCCCCATCAAAGTCTAACCCCGCCCCGTCCACCCATAAAGCGCACATTCTCTCCCATCAGTGCATACTTGACTTTTTGGTTCATTCTCACTAACACTTTAAGTCCTCCATGCTGGGGCAATTCTGTGGTCACTAATTTTCCTTTTCAGTATCATATTCCTTTAGTGCAAATCTTTCTAAAAAATATATAGTAAATAAAAAGATAAATAAGCTCGCTAGGTTGAAAACCCGCAAAGGGCGGCCTAGGCAAAAAAGAGCGCCCGGTGGATTGAAAACTCGCAAAGAGCGGTCCAGGCAAAAATTAGGGCACAAAAAAGGGGGAAAATAAAAGAGCAAACACATGAAGATAGATAAATTATTGTCCTAAAATTAAGTCTTACAGAAATAAGTAATCAGGATTTGAAATGGAATTTGGCCATCTCTCCATACCCTCAAGAACCTAAAAGCCCAGAAGGTCCATTCCCTACCCCTCTTAAGCCAAAGATTCAAAATCACAAAAACACCCTTTGTTACCCATCTTAAGCCGAGAAAAGCCCAAGATATCCCCATCACTCTGGGCGAGGGTTAATTCCACATCAAAAATGGTATATCATTTCGAAGTCAAAAGGAAAGGAAATTCACAAAAGGGGGGGGGGATAACAAAGTTTAAAGAGGAGAATCCCAAAACAAAGAAAGGAAGACAAAGGGAGTATAAATTAAGAGTCAATACATTTTGCCATGAAGCATAAGAGTTCCCCTCCAAAAAAAAGGGGGTCCCCAAATTCAATGGGTTCAATCATTTCCCCTTCTAAAAAAGCCCTCAATTCAATGGGTTCGATCATTTCTCCTTTCAAAGAAGCCCTCAATTCATTGGGTTTAACCATCTCTTCTTTCATAAAACCTTCAAACACCTCATTGGGTACAACCATCCCCAAACGTCTCATCAAACCTAATAACCATTTCCTTCATAAACCATTGACCATCGGCCAACACCGAATAAGACCCATCCTCCCCATCAACCCCCCAAACACTTCATCATCCCCTTCTCCACATCACAACCCTAAAAAGTCCATTCCGATCAATGACTAATTGCCTTCGTTTTCTCAAGTTTTAATTTTAGGACAAATAAGTTTATCTATTTGCGACGTGTTTGCTCAAAAGGAAAAAAACAAACAAGCAGAAAAAAGAAAGCTGCTCAAAAAGAAAAAACAAACAATCAAAAAAGGAAAGTTGGTAAAAAAGAAGAAGGACTTGCACTCCAAGATGCATTCGTGTTGCATTAAAACAAGGTCTAGTGGTCACCAAGTGGAGCCTCTCATCATACTAAAAAGTCAAAACTTTCATTGCATTTGAGTTGTTCTTAAAGAAAACCAAAAGTGTGTACTAGGGGGCATTCCCTTCACCTCTCACTCCACTCAACTTTGGGGAGGTTTGTTCATTGCCCACCCCATTCATATATCACCCTCAGTTCATAACCATCACCATAACTCTGTCGCCTTTCACAACCACACTCAAAGAAACCATTTGAAATGTCATTCAAAAGTGGGGCAAGCGCGTTCCCATTCCTTCACCTCATTCATTCCTACAAAACCTCACCGGGGCAATCTCTCAACTCACTACCCTAGACAAGGCCTTGTCATTCTAATTGGGGCAGCTTTGTCCTTGTTATGACTGGGGTAACATCAAACTTTATGGGTTGAGACAAAATCTCTTTTGATCCACCTTCCCTTTCAAAAGCCGAAGCATTCCCAATTCATCATCTTCTACGCCCCTAGTTGTTGTCACCACTAGACAGGGGCAAACTATTCACTCATCGAAGACCTGAATTGGGGCAATCTTGTATCTTTTGATCCCTCATAAGCTTCGGCAATAGCCATGTCGGTCATTCCTTCACTTGCCATAAATGTCCATGTCCTAAACCAATTCCAAGTTAACTGACTCATTCATTCACATTTGCACTCCTATGCATACTTACTAGACAATGCTTCAAAAGAGAGAGCACAAGTTGTTTACGTGATATCTAAAATTCAGTCATCATGGAAAGAAAGAGAAAACAAGTGAGGTTGTTTGTAAATAAAAACCTTGAGAACACCGGAGTTTGAATCAAATTCAATTTTTCAACAGAATGGGCAATAGTCATCTCAATTCCTTGCATCCAAAGTCTCGCATCTCATCATCACAAAAATGTTTACCTCATGCATCTAGGCATTTCAATCTATTCATTATAGCATATGCATCAAAGCATTACATTTGCATCTTCACATTTTGTGCATTCATAGCAAAAAGAAAAAACTTTCCACGTCAGCTGCACCATATTAATACATGCATTTCATAGAGGAAAATAGTAAAGAAGAAAAAGAAGAAATCTTTTCATTGCATTGGCACCATATTAATGTTCGCACTTCATAAAAAGGAAAAGAACAAAATCATTGCATGTCATTCATCATTAGAGCATTACATTTTGCATTAGATATTTCATAGAAAAAGCAAAGAAATCAAAAAGAAAACAAAGAAAAGAAACCACAAAAGCAACACAAAAGCATCCCATATCATTCACCATTCCACAAGATACTAATCATTGCACGCGCCATAGCATCATCAAAATCCTTCAGACCATTAGGTCAATACAGACATATGTTGACCCATAAACCAGACCTTTGTGTCCATAATTCAAAGCTACCCCCTTGATCCCAGGCGATCCTCACTTCATGTCTTCTCATTTATTGCTTTTTCATTAGCACATCCAGTGTTGACTCTCACTCGCAAACTCCAAACAAACAACAAAAAGAACAGAAAAATCCCTTGCTATCCAGAATTCCATATCATTCATCATTTCACAAGCATTCCTTTGTCATTCAATCATCAAACATTAAAGCGGTGCATTTGCATCATATTAACGTTAGCATTTCCATAAAAGAAAAAGAACAAAAATCATTGCATCAAACATCAGAGCATTGCATCATATTAATGTTTGCATTTCATAGAAGAAGCAAAAAGAAACAAACAGAAGTTAGAACAGGAGCATCCCATTCATCAAAGCATCAATCACCGCATACACTTGCATTCAAACATCAAAGCATTATGTTTGCATTTCATAAACTACAAAGAAGAAGCAGATACAAAAGAACAAAAGCATTCCATAATATTCAAGACATCAATCATGGCATATGTTTGCATTACATGTGTCATTCATTGCATTGCTAAGCAAAATGCGGACGAACACAAGATGTTAATCCTCATGCCTAGTCCCAAGAATCAGCACTTCAAGTGTCAGTCTTCAATCTAATTCTCAAGTCAGTCATCCTGGATTTGTCAGTCTCAAAATCTCATTCCCAGTCGCTCCTTCAGTTCGGAGTTCAAATGCTCTTTCAGTTTAGAGTTCAGCCGCTCCTTCAGTTCGGAGTTCAAATGCCCTCGGATCCCAAGTGGTTCATTGAAAGCACGCTAAGTGTTCAGTTACTGCTTTCCTTCTAGCAAACCAAGCATTCATCATCATTGCATCAGACATCAAATCAATTTTCAAAATACAAAATCGCTTTCAATAAAACAAAAAAGAACCAAAGATTCATCATCCCATCAAACATCAAAGCAATACAGTTGCATCACATCAATACTTGCATCTCATAGAAGAAAAGAAAGCTAAAGCATCTCATGTCATTCATCATTTCATGTTATTCAATATTCACATTTCATAGAAAGAAGGCAAAGAAGAAAAAGTTTTCCATTGCATGTCATCTGCCATTTCATCAAAACACAAGAGCATTACATATCATCAAACACCAAAACTTTGCATTCGCATACCCATGATTCTTAAAAGAGCAAAAAAAGAGAAGCCAAAAGAGAGAAAAGAGAAGAGCCAAGAGAGCAACAAAAAGAAAAGAAAAGAAAGAAAAAGAAAGAAGAGAAGCTAGAGAAAGAGAAAAAGGCATATAGGAACAGGAGAAAATCATGCACTCATCAGACATAAACAAAAGAAAAAGAAAATCATGCATTACATACCAACAGGAGAAGAAAAGGAAAATCATTGCATTCATCAAGCATATAAGAACAGTAGAAAATCATGCATTCATCCGACATAGACAAAAGAAAAAAGAAACTCATTACATTTACATTCATCATAAGAAACAAGAAAACAACAATCATGGCATTGCATGCATTTGTTCATTTTCAGCTGCAGGTACAAAGAGAGGATGAGCACTTCGGTGTTAGCCCTCGCCTCCAGATTCCAGAAAATGCTCCCCCAAGTTGAGAGTTCAGAAAAGAAAAAAGAAAAGAGAGAAACAAAAAGAAAAGAAAAAAAAGAGAGAAATAGAAAAGAAAGAAAGAAAAAAAGAGAGCGCTCAAGCGCGCATTGCGGATTGGAGCCCAGAGAAATCACCGCTCCCTTCTGCCCAGGTCTCACATCGTGTACGAGCAACGCGATGGACCGCAGCCCCATGTGAGGTTCAACGGAATAGTTGTATCAGCCTAAGATACAGTGGACGCCGTGCATTGATCTGTATATCAGTTCCGGAGCTGATAACGATCCCCTCGGTCGCTCGAAAAGGCCAACAGGAAGCGTGCTCCTCAAAGCCACGTGCAAACTCGGATTCGTCAAGAGTTCGTTTAAGGATTACAGGTTTTAGGCAGCCTGGGCAATTTACCGCTTTCTGCACGCCAAGTGCCCATTTTACCTTTTCTGTCTGCACGCAAGTGCCCATTTTACCTTTTATGTCTGCACGCAAGTGCCCATTTTACTTTTCTGTCTGCACGCAAGTGCCCATTTTACTTTTCTGTCCGCACGCAAGTGCCCATTTTACCTTTTCTGTCAGCACGTCAGTGTTCATTTACTGTTTTCGCATCGACACGAAAGTGTCTATCTTTCCAAAAAAAAAAGGGAGAAAATCCAGGTTTCCCTAAGTAGACAAAATTGGTATAATTTCTGAATTCTTTATTTCTATTTTGCCTCGGAATATGTTTCGGCCAAACCATATTCTTCGTCAAAATCTAAATAAAGAGGGGCAGCCGTTATACAAAAATATGTGAAAAAAAAATTCTAACAGTATTTTTCTCGTATTTGAAAAAAAATCCAAAAATATGTGTCGTTGTATACGCGCATTATTCTTGACCGCGATACGCGCGTTAGTTCTAATGATCTTGTACCGCTTCATTATCATTGTGTCTGCGTGTCTTTTCTTTACTGTATACGATGTTGGTCCTAATTGCAGGCGCGTGTTACTCCTAATTATGTGCGCGTGTTTATTCTCGTTGTGTGTATTAATTTGCTAATCAAGCGCGTGTTTGCCATACGAGAATCAAGCTAATTGCACTTGCCTTTCAAAAGTCGTTAGCGATTTAGCGTTATTATTATTAGTTGTATTTACTTATTAGTGGTTATAAACCAAAAAGGAGACACAAAAATAGTCAAATTATTTGTCTTACCAAATCTGTCTAGCTTTTTTTTTATTATACAAGTTACAATTTTTTCTCATCACAAATAGGACAAAAAAAATATACAAAAAGTAAAACAAAAGTGGAGGCTATGCGCCCCTGATACAAACAAACAGCAACAACTTATATTTTTAGGACTAAGCCAAGCCTTCTTTCATCTTGTCCATTTGCTTTCTACACTTCTCCCATATTTGGCTAAAGTTATCACCAATTTTGTAAGCAAGCAGCACCAGAAGGCCACTGTTTCACGCCATTGTCTCTACACACAGAGACCCTCGCACTCCACGCCACCCCCCTCTAAATCCAGCACCAATCAATACACATCAGTTTGTTTGATTCTCTTTCACAACCTGTACAAACCATTTTCTCTATAAATTAGAGACACCAAAGGAATCAGAGAAGGGGGGGAGGAGAAGAAAAACCACAATGAAAGAAAGGGGGGGATAATAGAGTAGAACAGAAGATAACAAGAGGAGAGTAAATGGAGAGAATGAAAATTCAACAAGAGAATTTTAGAGTGCCCTAGACTTCACCTCCTTCAAATAAACCACCAAAATCTCCACTTCACAACCACCACATCACCACCAAACATTCACAGAACCAAACACCTATAGAACCCATCACCACCACCAAACAACCACCCAAGGACGCAACACCACCTAAACATCACCGCCACCGTCGCTGACCCAGAACCGAAACCGTAACCACCGTGAGGGAGAAGAGTGGGTCCATGGCTTTGGTGAGAGAGCAAAACGGAACCATGAGAGGCGAAGAGTGGTCGAAGGTAAAGGTTAGTGAGGAAAGAATGGGGGATCGATGGTTGTGGGGGATTGAAGAAGTGAAGTCTGGGGTTGGTGAGGTGAGGAGGAACGGGAGCGCCGTTGAGGAGAAAAGGAAATTGAAAAAAATTTGGGTTGAGTGAAATGTTGGAGACGGCACTGAGAGAGTTTAGAGATCAGGCTTAGGCATTCTGTGTTTTTGGGCTTCATTAGTTTAATTTTTTTTTTCTTAAAGTTCGGATTACTCTTAGCACCCCACATTTTAACCCACACACCCCCTCGTAAGCCCATTGCCAAAAGCGCAGCCCAGGTCACAGGAAATGGACCGGGCTCGCTGATTACACCCCCTTTTCACGATACCCCTCCTTTTATTTATTTACACCCTTATTCATTTATTTCACCCCTTTTTCTATTTTACACCCCTATTTACTCATTTCACTCCCCAGTTTTATGAAGCGAACCCCCCATTGTTTTACTCACATACAACCCCATTTTGCTTTTTATTTTATTTTATTTTCTTAAAAGCCCATAGTGCTATTTACACCCTTTGTTTTACTTCAACATCTCCCTCATCATTCTTGCATTCTTCTCAAAGATTCATCTTCAAATCTCTAGAATCAAGCTCAAGGTTGAAGGTTAAAGAGTAAATTCAAATGGTTTAGCACTCATTCATATTATTTCTTGCTTATTTAGCTTGGAGTTAAGGTATATTCTTGAATCTTAGCATCATCATCAAAGTTTTAGCATAAAAAATATAGACCGTCAATTTGTTTTTGCATACTAAGCATTTCATTACATTTAGAGTTACCGTGATTCAACATTCTTAGATACTTTGGTTGCTAAATAATTTGCTTGCTCATGCTTGCCAATGATCATGATTGAGACAACTCTTTTGCTTGAGCTTACAGTTTCATTGTCTACTCTCATATAGAATATCATCAATGCTTAGACGACTCCATTTCCTTCCTTACATCTTCCACTAGATGTGCATTTAGATTCCCTTGCGTTTTGTAAAAATATTTGAGTATGGTTCTCGCCTAGCATCTTCTACTAGATGTGCATTTAGGTTCAATCTTTCCTACTCTTGTATTTTTGCTTAATGCCCAATTCAAGTTCCTTCCTTGCCTATCTATGCGTTGTAATCTACTTTGTGTAGTTTAGACTTGATTTTCTTTGCGAATTCAACTATTGTTGCTTAATGATTTGATTCCACTGATTGTGTTATGCTCGAATCCACCAATTCTTTCTTGCATTCATTGTTTTCATTTCTAAACCAATCTGGCATAAAAATGGTTACTAGTGGCAATCCATCACAACCTTTGTTGGTTTGATTGTCATGAAAGCCTCAATTTCAAAAGAATTTTCGCAAGCATAAAGCAAGCTACTAGTGATAATCCATCACAACCTTTGTTGGTTTGATTATCATGAACACGTCCAATTTCAAAAAGCATTTTTCTAAGTATCAAAGAATCAAAACAAGTTATTAGCGGTGATCCATCATAACATTTGTTAGTTTGATCACCATGAAAGCTTGCATTTACAAAAGGCATTTTCAAAGAGAGTTACTAGTAATGATCCATCATAACCTTTGTTAGTTTGATCATTATGAACGCTCTTCATTTTCTAAAACCTCATCAAAAATATTTTCATTTTTAAGGCTCGTTAGAACTACGTCGCTTTGATTCCCATTTGGGATACGTAGGAGCGAGTCACATTCTCGTCAAGCGCAATCATAAAAAGTTTAGCATTTGCATAACAAAAAGAAAAGAGTTATTTTCATAACAAAAAAGAATCACTTTTGCAAACCAAGATCATTTTCAGAACGAAAACCTTTTCCTTTCTAAAAACATTTTCAACCCATCGTCGCTAGTGGCTAATCAGAACCTTTGTTCGTCTAGCCATTGGTGGCGATGTCTTTTTCCCAAAAGAACAACAAGCGATGATCACTCATAACCTTTGTTAGTTTGATCATTCGTGCCAATCAATCTCTTTCGAAAACCCCTTTCAAAAGAACAAATAAAAACGAGTCGCTACCAATAGTCAATCAGAACCTTTGTTCGTCTGACTGGCGGTAGTGACTCTCATTTTCAAGAGTACTTAGCGGTGATTACCCATAACCTCGGTTAGTTTAATCATTCACTAAATGCTCGTCCTATTTCGAAAACTCACTAAAAAGATAAAAGACAAAAACCTTTTTCAGGACAAAGAAGAACTACGTAGCTTTGAGATCTCCATCGCTCCGGGAGATACGTAGGAGCGGGCCATGTCCCGTCAAGCGCTCTTTTCCTAAAAACCCATTCTTCCCCCTTTTCTTTTTCATAATAAATAAAGATTTTCATTAAGAACTTTTCGATAAGAAGTAGAGAGGCAAAATTAAGTATTTTCAAGTCAACACACTAAAACCACACATTTAATTAAAGGTTCCCTCTCAGTAGAGAGGACGTGTGGGGTGCTAACACCTTCCCAGCACGTAACCGACCCCCGAACCCTATTATCTAGTTTCGCAACACCAATCGCTTTCCAAAAAAGGTTTTCCTAATATTTTCCTTAATAAATATTGGTGGCGGCTTCATTGTCTTAGGAAAAGTTGTGAACGAGGAAGGTTCTCCCTCGGGGACTTTTTCGGGCGCAACACACAACACCTAAAACAGGAGCTGTTACAGTGTTGTATATCTGCTCTCAAAAATTTGCATAACTAATAAATACATTAAATTTTTCTAATTTATCTAGAATTTACACATAAACATATTTTTGCACAAAATAACAGTTATGATCAAAATGTGACTTATAAAACACTTAATATCATTATTAATACTCAAGGATTTGCAAAGATTACAAGTAATAAAATCATAAGTAATTCTTATATATAAGAGTTATCACACTCTCAACTTGAATTATTGTTTGACCACAAGTAATGATATAAATATGCAGATTAAAAGTTAGGGGAGAAAACCCCAACTTTAAGGCTTACACTCTCTCTGGCTAGAGTGATTATTGCCATCTTCTTTGAAAGTTTGGAGATGGGGATGTCATCAAGATCAAAATCAGCAGAGACATTGATCCTCTTTTGTTGGGAAGACACCTCCTCTTAAAGTCGTGCCTTAGATGAGTTGCTTCCAGTATCAACAAAATCCTTCGGGGAAGACTGAGGCTTAAATTTTGGTCTTCGCAGCATTTTCCACCGAATCTTGTTTGCAGCAATTTTAAATACTTTTTTCTTTGGAGGTACAGCCTCATTTTTGGCAGCACCTACCGGGAAACCCCTGGCCATTGCACCCCAGGAACAGTAGAAAAAATATCTTATTCAAATGATTGTGGTGGTTGTGGTGGTTGTTGTAAACTAACGATTTTGAAAGGTATATCTATCTTTGATTTCAAAAAGATAATAATTGGGAATGAAATCAATATCACCATGTTTTATGAGGAAAAGAAGGAATCCCTTCAGTTAAACGCTACTTATCATCAAGTGAGACATATTGCTGGCTACCAACGGAGTACTCCAACACTTTCAACGAAAGACTAATCTCCGCTCGTGCTTGGATCAAAATTTGCACTGGCCAACACCGAGTTTGTCCACTGCGGGAATCGAACCCGGAAGATATGATAGTTATAGAATTTTCCAATTTTAAAGGCAAAAGCACACTATATATAATATATTTACCACCAGGCACAAAACATATTTAATTATCTTTAAGTAATCTAATAGGTAATGGAGTTTTTGAAGGTCTTCAATATCAATTTTCTTTTATCCTTAATCACACGTTTCGAAAACACATCCATTTCTTCATCTCGTAACTTTTCCCATTTAAGGTTCAACTCTTTTCTTTTGGATTCCCTAATTAACTCTATTTCCTTCTTCAACACATCATAATTCACAAAATTCCCTAAAGCATTCTCAGGGGACATTCCCTTTTATTGTTGCACCCCAAACCTTCTCAGAAAAATGAAACAATGTATTATCGTGTGGTTCAGAATGGATTATAAGTAGCGTCTAACTGAATAGATTCCTTCCTTTCATCATAAAACATGGTAATATTGATTATATTCCCAATTATTGATTTTTTTTAATATTAACGATGCCTTTCAAAATCGTTATTTCACAACAACCACCACCACAACAACTAGTTGAAGAAGATATTGCGGTTGCTGATATTGTTGCTACTGTTGCGATGCAAGAGCCGGTGGTTTCCCTATCAGGTGCTGCCAACACTAAGACAGCACCTCCAAAGAAAAACATATTTAAAATGGCTGCAAGCAAGATTGAGGGAAAGTGCTACAAAGGCTAGAATCTGATCCCAAGTCTTTCCTAAATTATTCTGTTGATGTTGGAAGCAACTCATCTGAGGTGCCTCCACCTAGCAAGTGTTAAATAAGTAAGCTAGTTCGACACTTGCTAGTTCGACTTACAAAACTGATCTGTCGAAGTGAGGGAGTCGAAGTTACACTTTGATTCAGTTGTATATTTACTATTGTTTGCTGACTCAGCATGCTTACATGGACTGAGTATATAAGCAACATTCACAGTGATGCAAAAATAACACTATTTTCAGTTTACTGTTAACCGAATTCAGTTACATCTTCTTCCCTCTCTCTCAGTGCATGTGTGTGAGTGTGTGTGGTGTGTATGAAAAACTCCAACAAATGGTATTCAGAGCGTGATTGTTGAAGTTTTTCGAGAGTGAATCCAGTGTGAGAAGACGAGTGAAGTCTCAACGGTGAGAGTAAACTGCGATGACGACGAACGGCCATTTTCCGGCGAACTTTCCGAACCTCGACGGAAGAAACTACGACCAGTGGAAGTATGAAGATGAAGGCGATCCTTGGTTATGAGGATGTGGGGGATTTGGTGCAGAACGGACTAGCTCCGTTACCGGCGAACGCAACCATTGCGCAACAAGCAACTTACAGAGAATCGAAGAAGAAGGAATGGAAAGGTCTGTGTATTCTCCATCAGTGTGTGAGTCCTGCAATTTTTGAGAAGATTGCTAGATCTGAGACGAGCAAAGCAGCGTGGGACATTCTTGCGAATTCCCACGCCGGAGATCAGAAATTGAAGAAGGTGCGACTTCAACCCTAATAAGACAATATGAACTGCTAGGAATGGAGGAGAGTGAATCGATTGCTGCGTATTTCACTAGAGTCCAAACTATGACGAATCAGATGCTGTATTGTGGTGAAACGTTGTCTGATGAATCAGTTGTGGAGAAGATTTTGCGATCCGTATCTTCGCATTTTGATCACATCACGGTGGCGATTGAACAGGCGAAAGATCTGTCAACAATGACGATAGAAGAACTTCAAGGATCTCTTGAAGCGCATGAGCAGAGAATGAATGAGAAGAAGGTGGTGAAGCCTGGCACTGAGCAAGCTTTAGCAGTACAAGTAGGCAACAAAACTGGTGGAAATCAAAGAGGACGTGGTAGAGGCAGAAACAATTACAGAGGAGGAAGAGGAAGAGGTAATTCTTATAACTCAAACTCTGCTAAATCAAACAATAGTGATAACAGTAACAGTAATGAGCAATGAAGTAGTAGTAGTGATAGCTATAGAGGAAGAGGAGGTAGAGGTTTTAGAGGAAGAGGGAGAAGATTTGATAAGAGCCATATACAGTGTTATAACTGTGAGAAATATGGACATTTTGCTGATGAGTGCTACAGCAATGTTGATGGCAATGATGCTAAAATGGCTGAAGAAGAGGAAGAGAAGGAGGAATATCTGTTGATGGTGATTGAGGAGACAGAGAGCAGTGATGAAGTGATTGAGGAGACAGAGAAAAGTGATGAAATAGTGCAAATGTTGACAACTAAGGAGGAAGGTGAGAATGGTGAGCACTGGTTTCTAGACACAGGCTGCTCAACACACATGACAGGGAGGAGAGACTGGTTTGTTGAACTTGATTTCTCAATCAAGAGTAGAGTAAGGTTTGCTGATGATAGAACCATGAAGGTGGAAGGTGTGGGGAAGGTGATGATAAGAAAGAAGGATGGTTCACTGTGCTTCATTTCTGGTGTACTGTATGTGCCAGGGATGAAGAGAAATTTGCTGAGTATTGGACAGCTACTGGAGAAGGGATATAGGATGGTGTTGGAAGACAATGCTATGAAGGTGTATGACACTGAACAGAGGCTGTTGATAAAGGCAACTTCCTCCAAGAACAGGACATTTAAGATCGAATTGGGTGTGCTGATGCAACAGTGCTTAGCCACAACAGTGGACAAGAAAGAGTGGTTGTGGCATTTCAGATATGGACACTTGAATTTTGGTGATCTGAACAGGATTCAGAGCAAGACAGTTGTGAAAGGTCTGCCTCATATCCATGTTCCAAAGGATGTATGTGCAGAGTGTGTGGAGAGCAAGATGCCTAGAGGTTTCTTCGATCCAAGTGTGCCAAGTAGATCAAAGAGAAAGTTGCAGGTGATTTTTTCAGATGTGTGTGGTCCAATACAGCATGAAACTCCTGCAGGTAACAAGTATTTTGTTACATTCATTGATGAATTCACTAGGAAGCTTTGGATTTATTTGATTAGGAGGAAGAATGATGTGTTAGGAGTATTCAAAAAATTCAAAGTCCTAGTTGAAAAACAGTGTGGACAGAACATAGAAGTGCTAACAACTGATGGGGGTGGAGAGTATGTAAATACTGAGTTTAATGAATTCTGTGAAGCTGAAGGAATAACACGTGAGATCACACCTCCATACACTCCTCAACATAATGGAGTGGCTGAGAGGAAAAATAGGACATTGCTTAATATGGTGAGAAGCATGTTAAAAAGTAAGAATATGCCTAAAAGATGGTGGGGAGAGGCTGTTAATACTGCTGCATATATCATTAATAGAAGTCCAACAAAGAGATTGGAAGACATCACCCCTGAGGAGGCTTGGACAGGTGCCAAGCCAAATGTATCACACTTCAGAATATTTAGGTCTGTTTGCTACAGACACGTGCCCGACCAGCAGAGAACAAAGTTAGATGATAAAGGAGAAGTGATGGTTATGATAGGCTATCATTCGACTGGAGGTTACAAGTTAGTGAATCCTGTGAATAATAAAATTGTGATAAGTAGAGATGTGGTGTTTGGTGAGGGGAAGACATGGAAGTGGAGTGACAAGGGAGAGAGTTCCACTGCTGTCGAATAGAATCTGTTTGAGGTGCCTGCTGGTGAAACAGAGTTAGAACTGGAAGGTGAAACTGAGCCTGTCGAAGAGAATGATGGTGAAGAAGGTAGTCCAGAGATACTAAGAAGATCACCGAGACAAAGGCAGGTTCCTGCAAGGCTAAGTGATTGTGAGGTAATGACTGATTGTGCAGTCAATGATGAAGGTGATATAGTGCACTTTGCACTTCTTGCTGAGACAGAACCAGTAACTTGGCAGGAAGCAATGAAAAATTCTAAGTGGTTGGAAGCTATGCAAGAGGAGATCAGATCTATAGAAAAGAACATGACTTGGGAATTGGTCGAATTGCCCAAAGGAAAGAAAGCAATAGGTGTGAAATGGATATACAAAGTGAAAGTAAATCCTAAAGGTGAAGTAGTGAAGCACAAAGCAAGATTGGTGGCTAGAGGTTTCCTACAAAGATATGGTGTTGACTATGAAGAGGTCTTTGCACCCGTTGCAAGACTTGAAACTGTGAGAGTTGTGGTAGCTCATGCAAGTATGCAAGGGTGGAAGATACATCAACTTGATGTAAAATCTGCCTTCTTAAATGGAGAATTGGAACAGGAGGTTTATGTCGAACAACCAGCAGGTTTTGTGAAACAAGGAAGTGAGAACAAAGTCTTGAAACTGAAAAGGCATAGTATGGCCTAAAACAAGCTCCACGAGCTTGGAACAAGAAGATAGATAAGAGCTTGATCAACATGGGGTATGTGAGATGTATTTCTAAGCATGGGGTGTATGTGAAGTCAGGTGGTGGAGATGTGATAATCCTATGCCTCTATGTTGATGATTTATTGGTTACTGGAAACAATGAAGCCAAGGTGGCTGAGTTCAAAAAGAGAATGATGAATACTTTTGAAATGACAGACCTAGGAGAGATCTCTTATTTCCTAGGAATTGAATTTCAAAGTACTGATGATGGTATGCTGTTGTCACAGAAGAAGTATTTTTCTGATATACTGCACAGGTTCAATATGCTACACTGAAACAGTGTCGAAACACCAGCAATCTGGTTAGACAATTTGATGCAAGAACTGATGATCAAGAAGGAAGGTGATGTGGAGCTATATGTGGATAACAAATCTGCAATTAGATTGGCCAAACATCCAGTGGCACATGGAAGGTCGAAGCATATAGAGACACGCTATCATTTCTTAAGAGAACAAGTCACAAAAGGAAGGCTGAAGTTGAGCTACTGCAGATCAAATATGCCGGCAGCTGATTTGTTCACCAACGCAGTGAAGGCAGAGACATTCAAAAGGCTGGGGAGCATGCTGAATGTGGTTGACTGTAATAAGTTTACTTAGATAGATTTTGTTGTATTTTGTTGTTGTTTGTTTGTGATAGAAACTAGCTTAAAGGGGTGTGTTAAATAAGTAAGCTAGTTCGACACTTGCTAGTTCGACTTACAGAACTGATCTGTCGAAGTGAGGGATTCAAAGTTACACTTTCATTCAGTTGTATGTTTACTATTGTTTGCTGACTCAGCATGCTTACATGGACTAAGTATATAAGCAGCATTCACAGTGATGCAAAAATAACACTGTTTTCAGTTTAGTGTTAACCGAATTTAGTTACATCTTCTTCCCTCTCTCTCAGTGCATGCGTGTGAGTGTGTGTGGTGTGTATGAAAAACTCTAACAGTAAGAAGACACATATATAAGAGGAGGTGGCTGACTAACAAGAAATGATCAATGTCTCTAAGGATTCCTATCTTAACGACATCCCCACCCATCTCCAAGCTTCCAAAAAAAACGATAACAATCACTCCAGGCAGAAAGAGTGTCAGTCTTCAAGTTCGGGTTTACTTCCTTACCTCTTATTCTGCATATTTTTGTTCTGCAATAGGTGATAATAACGCCCTTGTAGCACCTGTTGTAGTTTTGTTTTTTGTCTGTTTTGTTGTTTTTCTTTTGCATGTTGTGCCCGGGTTTCCTTCCTTTTCTTCCTTAAATAATTGCAGCGGGACATTGTAACAATTTAAGTTGGTGGGGGGAGAACCTAGGCTTGAATAAATATGATGTTTGTTAGTGTTGTTAATTATGTTTAAGTGTTGTAGCTGGCTAAAATTTTATGAAAATTCAGAATTTTGCAAGAAAATAGGTTGATTCATATGATGTTTACCAAGGATAATTGTTACCCTTGATTAAGAAGGAAAGGCTAAAATTCTAGTTACAGACAAAACTTGTATTATGGAGTAAGCTTAGGATAATGTTTAGGGGTGAGTTGAAATAGTCTTTATCCCATGACCTCTAAGTGATACACAATCCCTAATACCAACTAACCACATGAAGAATTGAGTATTATTTTAAGCCAACTTTCATATTCTAAAACGAAAATAAATCCAGAAATTCAAGACACAATATTCAGAAAATGTAATTCTTTTTTCCAGGAAATCGCAAAATAAAGAAATAGAAAATATAGTCAAAATAAGTATGTATTTCCAAAAGACTCTCTCAATTCATCCTATTCACTACAAAAAAAAACGTTATTTGCGACGGCCATTAGCGACGGAATGTGTTTCCCTCGCTAAAATTGACATTAGCGAGGGAATTTGCGAGGGAATAAGGGTTTTCGGATTTTTGAAAATTAGCGACGGAAGTTAATGCATTAGCGACGGAACTGTCCGTCGCTAATTGTTTGGAGGGAAACTGAAATCTGAACCGCACGAAAACCGACGCGATTAGCGATGGAATTAGTAGTCCCTCGCTAATGTTTTTTGACCGTTCCACCTTGGTTAGCGTGAAGGGATTAGCGACGGAATAGTCCCTCGCAAATTCCGTCGCTAACCCCAATTAAAATTAGACTCAGATCCCTTTTCCTCTCTCTGTTTCCTCTTCTGTTTCCATTCCTCTTCTGTTTCCTCTCACTCCCTCACTCTTCTCTCACGACCCCCCAACCCCACCGCACCGCCGCTCACCACACCACGACCACCGCACCACCGCACGACCACCACCACACCGCCGCTCAACCGTCGCTCCTCTCTCTCTCTCTCCTACGCGACGTCGCTCTCTCTCCTCTCTCTCTCTCCTACGCGAACACTTCTCTCACCGGAGCTCTCCGTTTTCGCCACCACCAGAGCTCGCCCTCCCCACCACCACCGGAGCTCGACCTCCTCACCACCGGAGCTCTACTTTGGAGGTTTTTTTTAACTGATTTTAATTATTTTTTTACCAACTGATTTTATTTGATATTGTTTTGTTAGGATTTGTAAAATAAATTTTGTGATATTGTTGTTTGGTAATTTTAGTGAATTTAGTTTTGTGATATTGTAAAATTAATTTTTGATATTGTTTTAGTGAAATTGTGTTTAGGATTAGAATTTGAAATTGGGTAGAAATTTAAATTGTGTTTTAGGTTTTAGGATTAAGTTTAGGATTTATAGAAATTGTGTAGGATAAAAATTGTTTGTTGAAATTGAATAAGTTGTTTTATTGAAACTGAAATTAATAGTGAATTGATTTATGTTTTTTGCTTGAAATTGAAATTAATAGTTGAAATTGAAGTTGATATTGAAGTTGTTGTTGAAATTAATAGTTGAAATTGAAGTTAGTTATTGAAATTGAAGTTGAAATTGTTTAGGAATGATATTGTTGGTGTTTGAAGTCTCACAACCGCACCGGAGTGCGCACCGTCGCCGAACCACGTACCGCACCGGACCTCAATCTCATAACGGTTAGTTTCCAAAATAAATTAATTGTTGTTTTCATGAACCCTAGGTTAGATGACTGTGTGTTGTTGATGGAAAAGGGTGAGGTGATGTCGTCCCTC
This sequence comes from Astragalus membranaceus, assembly GCA_039519185.1. Classification (NCBI taxonomy): domain Eukaryota; kingdom Viridiplantae; phylum Streptophyta; class Magnoliopsida; order Fabales; family Fabaceae; genus Astragalus; species Astragalus membranaceus. Next base: position 2,413,203 of record CM076850.1, on the reverse strand, counting down.
ACCCCCATATTTTGCTCGAAATCATCTCCATTGAGATAATGCGAGGCGATACTAACAACAGTAAGGTTGGGAGCTATACGAAATAACTTCCTTCACTACTTGGATGGAAAAGGGTTTTGTGCTGTCCTTGACCCCCATACTCGGCTCGGAATCATCTCCACTGAGATCATATCGATGCCACTAACTTGATAGATTATTGGGAATGTTAACACGTTTTTTTAAATGTGTGTAGATGAATTTGTATGAATTTAGTCGTGAATGGGTGTATGATCGGTTATATCCGAGAAGAGCGGGTTTGAAGGAATCTTTTGTAATTGGGGTTGAACAGTTTCTTGTGGTAGCGTGGCGACATGAATTGGCTAAACGGGAAAAGGGGGTTGGTTGTCCATGCTCAAAATGCGACGGTGTACCTATTAGGACCGATAATGAAATCATGGAGCACTTGTATCAATGGGGGTTTAGGCCTAATTATTGGATTTGGGTGGACCATGGAGAACAACGACGTCAAAATTTTGAGGTAGGGGATTCAAGCAGTTCTGGTGTTGGTGTTCCACGTAATGAAATTTTTGAGTCGATGGAAAACATGATTTGTGATGGTCTCAGGGTGAATGTGCCATTTGATGAGCCTCAATATGACGATCATGATGAACTTCCAAATGAAGAAGCACAAAAATTTTATAATTTGTTAAGAGATTCAAACAAACCGTTGTTTGAAGGCTCGCTGTAACACCCCTTTTTCTACCCAACGGTTTATTAAAAAAATATCAGAGTTTTTCGCGCCAAAAGAGTGTCACATTTTTCGAACCGGAAAACCACTTCGCAAACAGAGTACTTTAATTATAACTAACTTCTTTTCAAAAACATGCAGCGGAAATAAAAAGGTTTAACTTGGCAATCATACTTCAAAAGGTTTACAACTTAGAAAGGCATATACATAACACATAAGGAAAGACACAAGGACAACCCTCTCGAGTGCTACGTATCAGAGCCGACTCGACCATACTAGAAGAAGAATCTCTAGCCACCTTCAGTCACCGTCACCTGCAGGTTGCCGACATACGAGGCAACACGACGCAGTAGGGTGAGTCTCAATACATAGATAATAATAGATAAAACAAGAAACACAGTATAATAGGCACACCAGGGATACCATCAATTTAACTACACCATCAATACAGTTACACCAAATGCAGTTACGCCGAATACTGTTACACCAAGTACCGTCACACCAAATACAGTTACACCCAGAATACAGTTACACCATTAGTTCAAGAAGACGCAATCAAACACAGGACGTGTATGCAATGTATGAAATGCAACCCAAAACTCCACTGGGCATATGCATGTGGATCCATTCACCAAAATTGCCTTGAGGGCATTCACCAAAATTGCCTTGAGGGCATTCACCAAAACATTTTAGGAGGCCGAGGCCTATTCACCAGAAATGCATATGATTATGCGACACCATGACTATGCACCATGACACCAAAACACCAAATGATGTATTTGTATTGCTTACCAATAATTTATATACTCACCAATCACCAAGATATATTCACCATTAATATGCATCATAAACATCACAATCACCTCACGACATCGTCATAAACGTATTTGTATTGCTCACCAATAATTTATATACTCACCAATCACCAAGATATATTCACCATTAATATGCATCATAAACATCACAATCACATCACGACATCGTCATAAACATCACCTTTACATTATTAGCCAGTTAGTACAGTTTTTAGAAACAACCCGAATGGTTCCCAGACTGGACAGATTCTGTCCTTCCACTTCAAATCACTCTAAACTGACTTACACTTGACCAAATGGAACAAAACCTTAGCCTTAACAAAAATTAAGTCTGTTTTCTAACAAAAAAAGTCCCATAATTTTTTGACGAACAGAAAGTTCCCAGTTTTAAAAATACCGAACCTATGTCCAGAATGCTTCCAGAATATTACCCTAACTTGTGGAATTCATAACTCGATCTTCACAGCTCCAAACGCAACCAAACCAGCGTCAATTTAACAAGCATTCAATCAAGTTTTCGAAATGACAAACCACATAATTTTTCAATTAGTAAAACGTTCTCAGTCACTGAAATACTAAACCTATGTTAGAACATCTCAAAACAGTGAATTCAACAACACAAACAACCATCACACTTCAGCCACATATAGATATTATAAACATCAACAGAAATTTAAACAACTACTCCTAACACCTAGTACCCATGATTTCGTGGTTTATAAATTATTAACTATGAACGAGAGCCCCCTTACCTTATTGAAGAACTCGAATCCTTAGGCTTAGAAACCTTGAAAAACTTAGCTTTTCTTCTCTCTCCTCTTTTCTTTCTTGGTCACGAACTCCTCTCTTTCTTTTTCTCTATGGAAGCCACAAAATTCCTCTCTTTTTCCTTGCCTTGGCCGCCACTCCTTAGCTCTCACTCTCTCACAAAATCTAATTTTCTCAACTAATGAAACCCTAACTTAAAAACTCCTTATTTATAGGCTCACTTAACCAATCATGGGCTTTCTTAGTTTATGACTTAATCATGGGCCTCCACTAACACCTCTAATTCGCCACCACCTATCCACATATACTAACAACTAATTATTTCTAATATTCTATCACATAAAATCCCTAAATAATTAATTAAATCAATTAATTAATTATCTCCTACCACCTAAACCTCATTTAATTAACTAGAAAATTAATCTACTATTTTCGGGCTGTTACACTCGCCACAGTCAAAATTATCTATGTGTGTGAAACTTTTAGCTCTCAAGTCCATGAGTAATATTTCTGAGGTGGGTTTAGACTATGTGACTGAAATGATGTTGGAAGCGACACCTAATAAGGATAATTTGCCAAAAAGTTATTATGAAGCAAAGAAGTTAGTTTCGAAGCTGGGATTGAAATTTAAGAAGATTGATTGTTGTGAGAAAGGGCACATGTTGTTTTACAACAACGAATTTGGTAAAAATGATGGTGAGCTACTTGAATGCAAATTCTGTGGAAAGCCAAGGTATCATGATCATAAAGGGGCAAAACGTAATTATAAACCTATTCCTTTAAAGTCGATGTTCTATTTGCCTATAGTTCCAAGGTTGCAAAGAATGTTTGCATCGACCGAAATTGCGCAGAAAATGACTTGGCATTATGACAATAGGCGTACCTCAGATGACATTTTATGCCACCCATCCGACGGTGAAGCGTGGAAGCACTTTGATCAAGTGCATTCAGATTTTGCCTCAGACCCACGGAATGTTCGGCTTGGCTTGTGCTCTAATGGGTTTACTCCATATATCCAAGCATCAGCGTCACCCTACTCTTGTTGGCCAGTCATTGTTACCCCTTACAATCTTCCTCCTGAGATGTGCATGACTAAACCGTATATGTTTTTGACTTGTCTGATACCTGGTCCATCCAATCCAAAAGCTAACATTGATATCTTTTTGGAACCTCTGATTGATGATCTTAAGAGATTGTGGGGGGGTGTTTTGACATATGATGCAGCACGAAAGAAAAATTTTATGATGAGAGCGGCATTGATGTGGACAATTAACGACTTTCCTACTTATGGTATGTTGTCTGGTTGGGGGACTCACGGTAAATTGGCATGTCCCCACTGTATGGAACACACAAAGGCGTTTACGCTAAAGTACGGGGGCAAGAGTTCTTGGTTTGACTCGCATCGCAGATTCTTACCGCAAGATCATAAATTTAGAAAGAACAAGAAGGCCTTCAAGAAAGGGGCAGTTGAAACAGATGGACCACCGCCTTTGTTGACATCAGGTGAAATCTGGAGCAGAGTTATCGATTTTCCACAAGCCACAGAGGTAGGGGAGCTCACCCGCCTGGATGGTTATGGACAGGTGCACAATTGGACAAAAAAAGCATATTTTGGAATCTCCCATATTGGAAAGATAATTTGTTGAGGCACAATCTTGATGTTATGCACATCGAGAAGAATTTCTTTGACAACATATTTTTCACTGTGATGAATGTGAAAGATAAAACCAAAGACAATAATAAGGCTAGATTGGATTCTGCTCTTTATTGTAGCAAACATCGATCTGATTTGAATTTGGTGGAAATGCCTAATGGGAAGATGTTAAAACCCAAAGCCAAATACTGCCTAACACCAGATGAAGCGAAAGATGTTTGTCGATGGTTGAAAGAATTAAGGATGCCAGATGGTTATTCTTCTAACCTTGCAAGATGTGCTGATGTGAACACCGGGAAGATGTATGCGATGAAAAGTCATGATTGTCATGTATTCATGGAGTGTTTGCTTCCAATTGCTTTTAATTCATTACGAAAGTGTGTTTTGGAACCACTTATTGAAGTGAGTCAATATTTTAAAAATATGTGCTCTTCAACATTGAGAAGGGATGATCTTATTAAGATGGAGCAGAATATTCCTTTCATTATTTGTAAGTTGGAGAGAATATTTCCTCCCAGTTTCTTTGATTCCATGGAGCATCTACCGGTTCACCTTGCGTATGAAGCAAGGCTTGGTGGACCAGTTCATTATAGGTGGATGTATCCATTTGAGAGGTAATTATCTATTTCAACATTTTATTAAAAATATCTTAATTAGTATGATTATTAGTTTAATGAAGTATTTTTCGTTCAACAAATAGATTAATGGGTGATTATAAACGATCGGTGAAAAATAAAGCTAGAGTTGAAGGATCGATCTGCACAGCTTATCTACATCGTGAAACAATTTATTTTTGTTCACATTATTTCAACAACTTTATGTTGTCAACAAATAATAGAAATGAAATGGAGATTGAAGAAGAAAGACACTCGCTCACTTTATCTGTGTTTATCAAACCTGGTCGCCCTTCGGGAAAGAAGTCAACCAACTACTTATCAGATAAAGAGCATAAATCAGCACATGTTCATGTCTTGATCAATTGCACTGAAGTTAAACCATATCTTGAGTAAGTATGCTCCATTCAGTTGTTAATCTATACTGTATGATGTTAAATCAGATTTTGATCAACTTTCAATCTTTTTCAGTGCATTCTTACGAATTGAGGGTATAGGCGCTGAAGAATCTTCTATTCTTATACATGAAAGTTTTCCATCCTGGTTTAAGACTAGAGTAAGTAACCAAATCCCCAAGGCGCTGAATAATTCTTTAAAGTAGATATGAGACATGACTTATTTTTCCATATGTTGTTTACTTAGGTGTATGAAGCAGAACCAACTCCCCAAATCCGACACTTGAGGAACTTAGCCGATGGTCCTTTTCTTGAGGTGACCGAGTGGCACACGTACCTAGTTAACGGTTACAAATTTGACACCCAATCATGGAGTGAGGGAAAAAAAAACAATTAATAGTGGGGTATATGTTAAAGGTGAAACAGGAGGAGGTGAAAATGACTACTACGGTGTGATCGAACACATATATGAACTTGAATACCCACCGTTAGACTACGAAAAGAGAATAGTTTTGTTTTTTTGTAGATGGTTTGATCCATCGGTTAGAGGAATGAAATTGAATCCAAAATGTAATACCGTGGACATTCGAATGAATGAAAGGTATAAACTTTATGATCCTTTTGTCATGGCAGAAAATGTGAGGCAGGTGTATTATGTTCCATATCCATCAACTCAGAGAGGATGGTGTGTTGCAATTAAGACAAAACCACGGGGTCGCATTGAAGCCATTGATGCGGAGGATGAGGTTCCTTATTAGGTGGATGAAATTTCAGGAGTACATGAGGTAATTGAATTTGAACCGATTGACTCATTATGTGATGATCGACGACTAGTTGAAGAAGTTGATGAAGATGAAGAACACAATGAAGATGAAGAAGAGAATGAAGATGAAGAAGAGAATGAAGATGAAGAAGAGAATGTTGTATTTGATTAATCTTATATAAATATTGTTCTTGTTAATTTACTTTATTTAATTTGAACCGATTGACTCCTTATGTTGTCTTTAAATTTATTAGAATCATTAATATATCAATATTGTTCTTGTTAATTTACTTTATTTAAATTATTTATAAATATATATAATTAATGTTGTTAGTATCACATTTCGTTTCTATTTTTTCATAGATATGGATCCAGGAGGAGGTTCTGACCCACGGAGACGTAATAATAAAGGGAAGAAGACTATGACCGATGAACCTCCTAGAAGAAGGCGTACTCGTGAGGTGGAACTTAATATTGGGAATATGAGGGGAATAAACTTTATGGGCCCACCAGCTACCGCCCCACAACCTCCGCCTCCATCTGGCCCCGGATGGTATCATTTACCATCACATGGGCATTATATGGGCCCAGCAGATGCGTATGCAGGGTATGGCCCACCAGCTGGGTATGGCACACCAGTTGGGCATATAGGCTCATCATCTGGACATATGGGCCCATCAGCTGGACACATGGGCCCATCACCTGGACATATGGGCCCCTCAGCTGGGTTATCTATGCCTACAGTACCAGAGCCCCAGGATGATATTCAGCATGATGTTGGTGTTGGTAATGTTGAAGGTGATTCATCCACCGATGACGAGAGAGTGGAGGTGGTTGTTATTAATGGTATTAGACTCAAAGTCATTTATAGCCGTGGTAACGCGTAAGTATTATATTGTTTGTTTTTTTAAAGTTAATTATGCAACGACTTATATATATTTGATTGTTCGATATATCTTTCATTATGCAGGCTTCTTCCTGCAAAGGTAGCTTCATCAAGCATCACCTATGTCATCCGGAAAAAATATTTTCAAAAGTTCCATAAAAAGTGGAGCAAAGTCGAAGAAGATGACAGGAAGGATCTGCTTGACTTCTTTAGGGTAAGTGTCAATTATTTTGTCATTACTTATATTGTTTGTTTAAATTTTGTGTTTAATAACGTTTAATATAATTACTAATAGATATTTTCATTTTACTTAATACAGACCAAGGTAACTTGGGATATAGAAGAAGATGACAATGTGCGGAGACTTTTTTTCAAAAGGATGGGCGCTCAAATTTCAGATTTGCTTTATAAGCTCCGCTGTAAAGATAAAAAACCTGACTTCATGGGTGATGATATTTGGAATGCCTTCAAGAGCCATTGGGCTACGGAGACTTTCAAGAAAAATGCTGCAAGCGCCAAAAACAATAGAAACTCAGAAAAGGGTGGCTCGCTTCACTGCGGCGGGTCCATCAACCAGGCTCAGCATGCTGCTAGATTGGTAAATTATTTTACAAATGTGTGTGTATCATTTACATTATTTAATTAGTTAGCAATTTTTGACAATGTGTTTCATTTTACAGAGTAAAAAGGCAGGACGCCCTATCACTGCTCCTGAGCTGCATAGAGCCACCCATGTGAGGAAAGGCACTGGCGAGTATGTTGATGAGCGCTCCAAGATGACTCAGGTAAATATACAAATTGATTTGTATTATATATAATGTTGCTTTGTCAGCATTGAGCGCTAATTTGGGGTTATTCAAAACAGGAGCAAGTAAATGAGTTCATGACTCAGCTAACTCAGGGGAGCTGGGACCCTGAAGCACTTAGCCAACTTACTCCTGAGATGATAGATCTGGCAAATCAACATTGGGAGAAGACAGTTGGTTGGTCTAAGGGTCGCCTGTATGGTACGGGGCCCTTGGCTCCATGTATGGGCCAGTCTGGGGCCGGGAGCAGCAGAAGACGCAGTCGACCAACTTCTGCTCCTGCAGATACAGAGCATGTGAGGCAGATGGAGCAGGAGCTGCAGTCTACTCGACAGGAGCTGCACGATACTCGACAAGAGCTGCACGATACTCGATATGAGCTGCACGATACTCGACAGGAGGTCAGGACCTCTTCTGAGGCGGTGAAAAAGATGCAGCAAAACTTTGAGAAGGTGAGCCGTAGGCAGGCGATGATGTTAAAGTATTTTAAGAACATGCAGCAAAATCAGCAGCAAGATGAGGAGGAAGATGAGGAGGAAGATGATGAGGAGGAAGATAAGGAGCAAGATGAGGAGCAAGCTGAGGAGTCTGATGGTGGCAGCTTTTAGTGTTGTTGATTAACGTTTTTGTTATAACATTTCAGATTAAGTGTTGTGGATTAAAATTTCATTATCGTAATTTTTATTTATTGAAGTGTTGTTGATTGACGTTTTTGTTATAACACTTCAAAATTTAACTGTTTTATATAGTTTAGATTTTATTATTTATTAATAAAATAAACAGGTATAAAAGCAGATAATTAAAAAAAAAATACAATCAGATGGGCTTTAGCGAGGGAATTAGCGAGGGAATTAGCGAGGGAAATTGGACGTGTGGCTAAGCATTAACGAGGGAAACTGGACGCGTGGCTAGGCATTAGCGAGGGACTTAGCGAGGGAAAGGGGACGCCTGGCTAAGCATTAGCGAGGGAAACTGGACGCGTGGCTAGGCATTAGCGAGGGACTTAGCGAGGGAAAGTGGACGCGTGGCTAGGCATTAGCGAGGGAATTAGCGAGGGAAAGTGGACGCGTGGCTGTCTGAATTTTCCCACGTGGCTGCCATTAGTGAGGGAATTAGCGACCGAATATACCGTCGCTAATTAGCGACGGACTCAGGTTCCCTCGCTAATCCTATTAGCGAGGAGCAGTTTAGCGACGCAACTTGTCCCTCGCTAATTCCCTCGCTAACGGTCATTAGCGACGGAATTTCGTCATTTTGCGAGGGAAATTTCTGTCGCTAATAACCAATTTTTTTGTGGTGATTTCATCCGATCGAGGATGTAATATGGTTACGAAGGATGAACTTGACAGTTCCAATAAGATTTCCTTATTGAACAAAAACCCACTTTTTGGTTTATTGCATCTATTCCAGTACCAGAACAGGGGGATATATGTTACACCACTATTTGGAATCAGAAGATAGATTTCACGAATTGGCGGATCTATTGAATCTATCAATAATCGAGCCGTATTTGGTGTATCAGAAGCAATTGTCTTTTTCTATTGATTCTTTCAAATTGGATCCAAAACGATTCTTAAATGAGGTTTTCAGGAATGAATCAAAAAAGAAATCTTTGTTGGTTCTACCTCCTCTTTTTTATGAAGAGAATGAATCTTTTTATCAAAGGATCATAAAAAAATGGGTCCGCGCCTCTCGTTGGAATTTGGAAAATTCAAAACCAAAAATAGTGGTATTTACTAATTATTCACCAAATTAAGTAAATAAGTAGTCCATTTCATGCAAAATTTCATTAGGAACTCGAATCTATCAACAATTTGCACATATTGCTCAAAACGCGGTATTCAGAGGAAAAGATGTTTAGGCTTCTGGAAATGCAATATTGCTCAAAACTAGACCATATTTCATGAAACCAGTTGCTATATGTTCGGAATTAGTGAAGTAAGTGATTGATAGGAAAAGATTTCAATGAAAATGCTTCAAAATTGGAAACAAAATTGGAAAACCCTAAACCCATTTTTCTTCGAATAATCGCGTTTTGAGTAACTTTTTTTGCTTTTTTTTGTGTAAATTGATGATTGATTCGAGTTCTTAGTGAAATTTCACATGAAATGGACTACTAATTTGCTTAATTTGGTGAAGAGTTGCATTTTCTGGAAATTGTGACTTGAATTTGTGATATGTTTGCATTTTACATTGATTTAGAAGGAATTAGTCACTTTTAGTTTATTGGAGGTTTCATCAAGAGCAGCAACAATAAATTCAAGTTTTTGATATGGATGGCTACCATGTGGATTATTTGGAAGGAAAGAAACAATAAGGTTTTTGATGGAGAGCTACATGATTCTGGAATTTGTGCAGGGAGAGCTACCATGTGGATTATCATGTAGCTCTCCCTAAGTCGAGATTATCCTGGGGGATGGTCTTGACTTGACGTTGTCGTTTAGAATGCCCTTGTAGGTTAGGTTGCCCTTTCGGCTCGTGTCGTTGTCGGGCATGCTAAGTTTGTCAACTGATCACAGCGATTATCCTGTTGGTCTCTTGATGTTTTTCACTGGCTTGCTAAGATCGAGGTGATTGATGGTAAGTATTGGAGCAATTGTTTTCTACCATGTGCAAGTAGGGGGAGGTTCCCTTTCTTCCGTTGGTGGCGCCCTGCTGGGCGCCTTCCTGGGTGCCGCCTGTGGCTGCCTTAGCGCCCTGCCAGGCGTCCTTCCGTGTGCTGCCTTACGGGCTCATGTACTATCTTTATATCTCATTTTCTCCCGTGCTCATGCACTATTTAGTTTTCTCGGATGCTCATGCATCGTTCTACTTTCCTAGGTGCTCGTGCACCATTTCATTTTCTCATGTACTCGTGCACTATGTTATTTGCTCACGTGCTCGTGCACTCTCTATTTGCTCGCGTGCTCGTGCACTATGTCATTTTCTCACGGACTCGTGCACTCGCATGCTCATGCATCCTTTAATTTTCTTATGTGCTCATGCACTAGTTATTTGTCTTGTGCGCCATGCTGACTGCCTTCGAAGCAGGATTTGGTGTCCTCCTGGGCGCCTAGATGCCGTCTTGCGTTAGGCTGAATGCTAGCTTGTGAGCAGGGGTTTGGCGCCCTCTTGGGCGCCTCGGGTGCTGGCTTGCCATGCATTGGCAGCCTTCACGGACGCTTGAATTGACGCCCTCCTGGGCGCTGGGTTGCACAAGCCTTGTTATGGTGCTGTCAGCTTGTTTCCCTTCCTGGGTGTGGAGACGTACGAATTGAATTTCGAGTTTAACATGATAATTGTACCTCTGCTTCTTAGCTTTCCAACGCATGCTTACACGCCTCCGTCGGGTAAACACAGATGAGGTTATGGCCTGTAGACTAGACGTTATCCTCGTAGGTAGGTATCTTTGGTGTCTGTGACCTCACGGTCTCGTCATTTGCTTGACTTCCACGCCTTTCTCGACGCCTGCTACCCAAGACCTCGTGGTCTCATGCTTTGCTAGTGGTTTCGCTTATCCTAGGCCAAGACCTCGTGGCCATCCGGCTCGAGCCTCTTCATATATGCTTGTCACACTTGCCTCGTTCCACTCCTGACTATGGAGTTAGGCCCTTTTTCTTTCTTGATCTTAAGTAATTTTTCTTTGTAACAAGTGTTGATGCTAGCTAGCGCCATACATTATGCTTTTGTGCTTAAACAACAAAATTCATAACTAGGTCTAGCCCTAGGTTCAGGTCTTGATGCCCTGCCCCCTATTCGGAGTTACGAGCTTCATCCTCTTCTTCGTTCACGTACAGGGAATGGATTAGCTCTTCTTAGAGGTGCGGCCTTTCCTTTGCACGAGAGGTTCGGGTTGTTCGATGTCCCGGAACTCCGCGCCGACACATTCGGCAAGGATCTCAGCCTAGGATGTGTTTAGGAGGGTGTACTCTGAGAAGCGACCTCGTCAGGGTCTTGGGTTCCCTCCTTCCATGGTTCTTCAATGGCCTCGTAAGCCAGCGCTTCCTCCTTGTTACCCACCTTGGATTCCTCGAGAGTGAGGGGGAAGATTTTGCAATGGACGGGTTCCCTGGCACCTCTGTAGCGCATCATTAGGCAGAAGTGCGCCAGATGAACGTCCAGATCTCCAGTCCCATCGTACATCTTGAGATTTGGCAGCTTTTCCAAGGCCCTTGGGATTTGGCATTCGTCTACCCTTCTCGTAAACGGCCCCTCCTCCGAAAACTCTCTTGAGTTTCGGCAGGAGGTGTCTTCATAGCCCAGCTCTTCATACCTGTGTCGCTCGGAGGATCTCCTCAATGGAGAATCCCGGTGGTGCCTTCTGCGGGTGACGACCCGGCTCCTTGACCCCTCATGAGTGTCAGGGGACGCGTGCGAGGAGGTGCTGGAGTGGGTGTCATGAGGCCGATAGGTTCCGTCTGGTGAGGATGGATGGGTCCCTGGGGGTGAGCCTGATCCCCCATGCCTGCGTCGCCTTGGGGGAGAGCGGTGGACATGATGTCTCCGAGGTGGGGACCGATGGCGCATTGAGGTCACTGTCGTTGGAGAAACTGTCCCCCTGCTGAGTGGAGGTTGCTCTGGCAGGGCGGTCACACGCCTTTCAATCTCCCTCAGTCGTGCTTCCTGTTCCAACATAGCTCGAGTGCAATTGGCCAGGAGGTCCAAAAGCTGATTCACGTTAGAGGGCTGGGCAGGTTGACTGGTGCCCTCGTCCTGTATAGTCACGACGTTACCCTCGGGGGTACCCTCCAGTCGGGGTGCGAGCATGGAAGTGCTTTGAGTGCGGGGTCTGCGTCTGGGAGCCATCGCGCAGCAAGAGAAAAGTTTGAGTTATGATTGTGTGAAAAGATAAAAATCTCCCACTGTGGTCGCCAATGTTCTGTACCGAGCAGCTTTTTGGTTGACTGCTGTTGGTAGGTCCCTTGCTGTCGTGGCAGTAGGTCAGTGAGCGCCCCGGGGGGTACCTGCAAGCCACTCCGACGCTCAAGTCAGTAAGAGAGTAAGACATTGTATAAGCAAAGGAAGAGTGTGTACCTCGTGAGTGGCTGTGCGAGCCGGAATTTATAGGAAATTGCTGTTCGTTGTGGACCGTCAGATTAGTGGAGGCGATCTGAACCCTCCAAGTGTATTGGGCTTGCATGTAGTGTATATGGGCCAAGTTGATTGAGCTGATCCATATCTCATCGCTAATCGCACCCCCTGGTATTGCTAATTGGACCTCTTAGTTGAGTCCAGGACGGTCGGAAACTTTTGATCTAAAAAGGATGTTATTATTATAGGAGTTAAAACCAAAGCAAGTGGAAAACCTAAGACACCATTAGGGGTGTGAAAAGGATCCATTTGTCAATTGGATATCCAATCCATCCATAGCAAAATCCATCCAATCCATCCATTACAAAAAAAAATTATTAATGGATTGAATTGGATCTATCCACTTATTTTATGGATGGATGTGATCCATCCACTAATTTTTTTTAAATCCAATGGACTACAATATCTATAAAATAAAAATCCACTACGACGTGAACCCACCTCTCTCTCTACAGTTCTGTCGCGCTTCCCCTAATCTCCACCACGATGTGAACCCACCTCTCTCTACAGTTCCGTCGTGCTTCCTCAGAACTCTCGTCGTGCTTCCACTGCGAATTGTTCTTTGTTCTTCCTCTTCCGTCGCGCACCTCCGCCGTTCGCCGCCGTCAGGAAACTGAATCGTTACCACTGCGAGCTTGTCGTATGTATCTCTGTATGTATCTCTGTATTTTTTGATTAAGCTTTTCAGATTATATGGTTAAACCACTAAATAACCATTTCTATTTTTTGGGGGAATACAAAGGGCTGGGAATCTTAGAGAAATTTTATGCATATACTTCATTTCTGTTATCAAGATAACCTGTCTATCTATTGTATTTCTAATTTTATTTTATAAGTTTCATTTCTGTTTTTCAGCAACTTGAGCAATTTGGTATACTGCCTTTGTTTGCGTTTCTGATGAGGAATTAATTTTGTTAAGTTTTCAGTTTCAGCTTGAGAACATTGACTCAAAGCTTCTTCTGCTCAAGAAGGCATTACAACTTGAACTAGTGGCCATTCAAATCTTGTCTTGAGGTTGGCTAAACTTTCCAAACAACTGAGTTCAGCAGCGCCTACCGGTATGCACACAGCTTTCTATTTTGGGTGATGTGTAGATTGGGTTATATTTTGTGTGATGTGTGAATATTTTTGTATTAGGTAATATGTCTAGTGATCAATATGAAATTGGGGGTGACGAAGTAGGTGAAAGTGCACCCCCTTGTTCAAAAAGAAGTAAAACATCTTTGGCTTGGGATCTTTTTGAAAAGTTTGTTGATAATGATGGACTTCCAAAAGCTAAATGTAAAAACTGTGGTAAAATCTACATATCAAGAAATACCAGTGGAACTAGTAATATGAAAAATCACGCAATAAAATGTCAAGGATTGGAAATGTCTTCCTATCCCCATCTAGATCAAGAAAAGTTTAGGGAGAAGATTTCTGGAGCAATCATTAAACATAATCATCCATTTTCTCTTGTTGAGCAAGAAGGGATTCAGGATTTGCTTTGTTTTTTACACCCACAAGCTAAAACAATATCAAGAAAAAGGATGAGGGAGAAATTCGATAAGTATTGGCACCACTATAGTGTTGTTTTATCATTTGTCGTTATCTTGGATCCTAGATATAAATTGCAATTTGTGGAATATTGCTATGTAAAATCGTATGGTACGGTTGAGGGCGTGAAATTGGCAAAGGAAGTCCTTGATAAAATGGTAGCTTTTTATCAAGAATGTCTTAAATCCTCTTCAGATGACACAAGTATTTCTTACTCACAACCATCAGTTAGAGGTAGCCCAAGCATTCCCCCTTCAAGTGATGTGGCAGGTTTTGACACATATCAGAGCCAGTTGTGTGGATCAACAAGTACACAATCTGATTTGCAAGTTTATCTGGCTGAACCATGACTTGACCATAACTTATATGCTGACTTGGACATTTTGGAGTATTGGAAATCAAGTGAGGGCAAGTTTCCAGAACTTTCTGTGATGGCCAGAGATGTTTTGAGTATTCCTATTACTACAGTTGCATCTGAATCAGCATTTAGCATTGGTGGTCATATACTTAATAAATATCGAAGTTCTCTTTTGCCTGAAAATGTTGAAGCCTTATTGTGCACAAAGGATTGGCTTTGTGGAACTCCTAGTTAGTATACACCAGCTTGAACTTTTAATTTGTTTGAGTCTTTTTCATTTATTGTATGTTTAATGGCGTTTCACTTTGTTTTTCTTTTGTAGCTGAGGCTGATCTTGATCTTGATAGTAAAGAACTTGTCGAAGACTTTTCAACCTTTGTCATACCTAGAACTTGATGTGTGTAAGTTTTTTTTTCATGTTATGTTGTCTGAACGGCCATGCACAGTACGTATTTTGAATTACAGGTTAATACTTTGATTCACTTTTTCTGTGCGGCAAAAGCTTTTGGAAAGGTAATTTTGATTAGCTATTTATTAGCTGAACTATGAATCTCAAATGTCTATGATATATTTTCTGTTTATCTTTGACAATAAAATATTAGCCGAACTATGAATCACAGTTCCAATTTTATTGTTGTTAGCTGTCTATGATATATTAGCTGAACTATGAATCACAGTTCCAATTTTATTGTTATTTTAATTCAGTATAACAAGCTGTTTGAATTTATCACAGGGTCCTAGCTTTTTTCAAGGATCTAAGAAGGCTGTGTTCAGCAATATGAAATCAGGAGCTGATTCCAAGTGCAAAACAACAGAACCTAAAAGACATCAGTGCAACAACAATATGTAATAAATATGTAATTTGACACTTTGTAATTTGACATCAGGGGGTGTATGTTTGTATAGAATAGGATACCATGTATCATGCTGAGAGTAGTCTGTATTGACCACCTACCAATACAAAATTTGTTTGTGACTTTGCTATTTTATCTGTTTTGTTGATGCACTTCAATTGGATGGCTTCTTTGCTTCAATTGTAATTCACGTTTTTTCTTTAAAAAATGTGGTATAAGAGACCTTTGCATGGCTGTTTTATTTTTTTACAGAATGTAGTACTAAAAGCAGGATAAAAATTCTAGCCAAAAAAAGCAAAAAAAAAAATTCCGGTGGCGGTCGGTGGTGGCTGCCGGCGGCCGGTGGTGGCTGCCGGCGACCGGTGGTGGAGGGCGGCGGCCGGCAGGTGGTGGAGGGCGGCGGCCGGAGGTGGAGGGCGGAGGCCCACTGCAGAGGGCGGTGGCCGGTGGCAGTGGGAGGTGACTCACAGTGGTTCTCATAAATAATAAATCATTTATTTTTAAAATTATTAAATTATTTTTAATTGATAGACTGGATATCCATCCAAAAAAAACTTGTTAATTGATGGATTGGATGGATTTTGTTTTATCAATGGATGGATTGGATTGGATTTGTTTGAAAAATTTTGATGGATACAAAAGGGTTGAATGGATTTCTAATATCCATCCATCGTAATCCAAATCCATATCCATCCAATCCATCCATTTTGACACCCCTGGACACCATTTAATTAAAATGAGAGTTTAGTTCAAATGAGTTCAGTTTGGTTCACTGTATCATGAGTTACGAAGATGAAATAAATAACGTAACATTAGCCATGTGATTTGAACCAGTGTTTTAAAAACCGGCTCGGCCCGGCCGGTCAGATCGGTCGAACCGGGAACCGGGGGGGTAACCGAGCCGGGCAAGGTTTTGGATCGGCCATGCAGCAAACCAGTTGGAACCGGTGTGACTCGGCCGATTTTTGGAAAAACCGGTGACCCGGCTCAAACCGGACCGGGTTGTACATATTTTTTTTTATCAAATCTTTGAACTATAATTGGGAGAGGCCGCGCGAACACAGGCCCCCACTACTGATTGCCATCTAGGTAAGTATGTTTCTCATTGACATATGCCTTGCTTTTATATCTCATTCTCCTCCCTGTTCCATTCATTCTATCCGATGTGGGACTATTTGTAAACTACTTAAAACAAAAGAGACTAAAAAAAACCCCTCAACAAAATGCCATTAGTAGGGTTTGAACCCCTGTTGAAAGCAAATGCTGAGCGCTACCATGAGGCTACCAATCTTATTGAGGATATTATTCATTTCAAATATATATAATTGGTACCTCTTTTCCAAAAAGTCAAATACACTCATCCTCATGGCATTAGCTTGTAATATTAATATTATGTTTTAACAAACTTATTTAATATTAAGTATTTTTTTAAAGATTTATTTAATATTAAGTTGTTAACTTATGAAATTTGTTCTAAATATTTATTGAATCATGATATGAACTTTTAAAATTTATTTAATATATACCAAGCAAATAAAAATAAAATAGGCATCGTGTGTAATTTTAGCAAATTAAGTTTTACAAGTATGAAATATATAGGTCCTGAAAATTTGGGAATTTTTTATATTTTAGTAGATATAAAATAAACATAGTTATTAATTTTACAGGGACGAAATTTATATTATATACTATATAGGTATTGAAAATTCTCGAAATAGAGACCGGGTCCGAGTCATCCGGTCCCGGTTTTGGTCATGCGGTTCAACTATCGACCCATCGGTCCGACCATTGACCCAGTGACCCGGTACCTTCACCGAGTCGGTCACCGGTCCGAGTTTTAAAACATTGATTTGAACAACCATGTAAATATCCTACACAATATTTTTAAGGATTAAATATGTTTTTGGTCTCAATAAAATTTGAGTTTTTTATTTTTAGTCTTGCAAAAAAATTTCACCAACTTTTAATCCCTTTAAAATTTGGATTTTTTGTTTTTAGTTCCTCAAGACTTTTAATACCACTTATAATAAGTCAAAAAAATCACTATTAAAAGTCAATAAGCGCTATTAAAAGTCCAAAGGGACTAAAAACAAAAAATCCAAATTTTATAGGGACCAGAAGTTGGTGAAACATTTTTTTGGCACTAAAAGAATACTCAAATTTTCTAGGACCAAAATCATATTTAACCCTATTTTTAATTTGAGGTTAGTTTTCCTTTAAAAAAATTGAGGTTACTTTCAATTCTTAAACCAAAATTTAAACACTAGGAAAGACTCGTCAGAACAACAACATTAGATAAAAAGAAAAAAAAGGGACCAAGCCATAAAAAGAAAGAGTAATACTATTTGGACCAAAAAGTGTACCAAAATACGTATGCGTATGAGATACAGAAGAAATATGTGTATAATATATTTATTTTTTATTTTAAATTAAGTTTGGTGTTATATATATATATATATATATATATATATATATATATATATATATAATTTAAAATAAAAAAATAAATATATTATACACGTATTTCCTCCATATCACATATATATTTGTACTTTGTATACTCTTTTGTCCACATTTTTGTCCAAATAGCATTACTCAAAAGGAAAATTTGATAAAGTATTTCAAATTTCAGAACTAAAGTAGCAAACCCCACGCTGAAAATTTGGGGATAGAGACTTCTTCCCCAACCACAGCGGTCAATTTTTTTTCTTATTTTTAACCATTGCAACCTTTTTATTATTATAGCCGTTAAAACAATTTTTTAAAGAAAAAATAAAAACAAAGGTTTTGTAAAAAAACAAAAAAAAAAACAAAGGCATGTTGAGAAACCTAAATAAAAAAGGCTTAAATATGTTTATGGTCCCTGCAAATATGGGTGTTTTGGTTTTAGTCCCTCCAAATTTTATTTTTTTAAAAAAGTCCCTACAAAAACATTTTTTTTTTAAAATTCATTTTGTTAGTCAAACATTACAAAAAAAAATGAGTTGACTAACGAAATTTTATGATGTGTAATTTTTTTCAATTCTAATTTTTTTTAAAACTAATTTGGCTTGCCATGTCATCAATTTTTATTTTAACTAATTTTAAATTACTGATTAAATGTCAAATCAAATTAAATCCCCAATTTACCTATCTTCATCAACCCATCCTCCTACTCATGGCAGGGAAAAAACTGAAGCTCAAACCACTCATTCACCCACAACCGGATTGAGATCCCCTACAGTAGGGCCTGCAGTCGAAAATAAACTGTAGGGCCTGCAGTCAATACAAAAGCTGCTAAAAAAATAACAATAAAAAAAAAAGTTAGTTGGAAAAGACTAAAAAACCCCTCAAATATAGTTCAAATGCAGGTGACTGTTGGGTTTTTGACAGCAGAGGATCTTGATCCCCCACAACCATCCTCTTCTTTCTCTCTCACTCATAGTCATAAGTAGCACTCACTCGCTTCTTTCTCACCCACAATCATCACTACCACTCAAGCTCAAAGCAGATCCGAAACCATTTGCAGAAATTATGAAAAAAAATGGAATAAAGGAACACGTGTTCCTCAACCAATGTGGGCTCAAATTTGTTGAATAAAAAATGGAATAAAGGACAATCATGTCCAAGAAGAAAAGAAAACTAATGCAGAATAAAGAAATAAAGTATGTTCACGTAAGTGTATGGCAAACAATGTTTGTGTGATATGAATTTGTTTGTTTTTGTTTTTGAATAAAGGAAGAGCAATAAACGTTCGTGGCTGGATTTGCTTTTATCTTGCTTCCCCTCCATCACCATATCTCTCTCAACAATCAATACAATCTTTCCTCTCCCCGATTCTTTTTCCTTTATATCTTGCTTCAATTTTTTTTTTTGCATTTCTCGAACTCTATCCCTTCTCAGCTGTTGTATCTCTCTCCACCACCACACTGCAAGTCGCAATCTCTCTATGTCTCACCCTCTCTCTCTTTCTCTCATCTTTCTTCCAGCTTCTCACAAGCTCTATTCATCTGATCTATAGGTGAAGATGTGAAGATGAAGAGGCCATGGATTCATAATTTGGGGATTTAGGGCATAGAAGATATATTTAATTTTTTGTCAAAAAAAAGTAATATTTAATCTGATGTGGATGCCAATAATGGGTTTTAAAATAAAAAGAATAATTAAAAAAGTCATATAGGAGTTCTGTTTGCCACATCAGCGTTTTTGTAACTGATGAGTTAACAGAAGGACGAAAATTAAAAAGTTGGTGTTTGCAGGGACCTTTTTTAAAAAAAATATTTTAGAGGGACTAAAATCAAAACACCTCATATTTGACGAGACCAAAAACATATTTAAGCCAATAAAAAATAATGTGTTTTTTTTTTTGGTGATCAAATTATAAAACTATTTAGCTACATCGTCATTTGATCAAAAAATAAGTGCATAATGATTGTGGTCAACGGGATCTTGACGTAGACAACCCAAAAATAAAATTTTAGAAGTTGTCATTCAATTTATTAAATATGAAAAATTGGAAGAAAAAAAACCTCTTTAAAAGATATTGTAAATTATATATCCAGAATATAGCAACCAAAGCCTTCATTATATAATTACAACCTTGTCAATAGGTTTCAAAGCGAAAAGCAACTTCATTTTACAAAATTCCTATATGATTATAGACCATTCTAGACACAAAAGTTCCTATATCCTATAGTTGTATCGTACCGAAATCATCAAAATAATAATTACCGCTTAAGATGAGGCCTACCAAAAATGCAATAAGTCCTGGGGTGAACTGTAGATCCCAAGGACAATCTTCTCTAATGTCTGCAAATCTTAAAAAAAAAAGATAAAGAAATGATAGGGTGAGTCACAAAGACTCAGTGAGACCATAATAAACAAAGTGGACGGGAAGGAAAAACAAGGATAACACGAGTGGTTTTTGATCAAATACGATTTTATATAGCAACAAAAATAAAACATAGAGAACAATATCATTTTGTATATACATAAAAAAAATCATAACATCAACTTATTAAACACATCTTATATCAAGAATATTACAAGAAAGATAATCTATTTATTATGTGTACATAAACCACATTTTCTCTTTGTTGCATCAAATGGTAATTACAGGCCGTATTTTCTCTTCGTTACAAAGAACGACAATCTAAAAGGGCTATGAGCGTTTTACTCATAGGTTGCATTCTCTCTTCGTTGAAGCAAACGGTAAACACAAATACTATGAAAAGTTAGCTCATAGGCAACAACAACAACAACAACAACAACAACAACAACAACAACAACAACAACAACAACAACAACAACAACAACAACAACAACAACAACAACAACAACAACAACAACAACAACAACAACAACAACAACAACAACAACAACAACAACAACAACAACAACAACAACAACAACAACAACAACAACAACAACAACAACAACAACAACAACAACAACAACAACAACAACAACAACAACAACAACAACAACAACAACAACAACAACAACAACAACAACAACAACAACAACAACAACAACAACAACAACAACAACAACAACAACAACAACAACAACAACAACAACAACAACAACAACAACAACAACAACAACAACAACAACAACAACAACAACAACAACAACAACAACAACAACAACAACAACAACAACAACAACAACAACAACAACAACAACAACAACAACAACAACAACAACAACAACAACAACAACAACAACAACAACAACAACAACAACAACAACAACAACAACAACAACAACAACAACAACAACAACAACAACAACAACAACAACAACAACAACAACAACAACAAACCGGTAAAAATAGAAACAACATTTAAACTCGTATTTGTAGGCCAAATTTATTTAAGAAAGGTTATTTGCTTCTCCCATAAAGAAAATAAATATGAAAATCGGCACGTTGTAGATGAGCTACTCACAACTATGAAGATAGAGCTAAATCCCTTCCATCGCCTTCAAGAGGAACTACTAAGTTGTTTTCCAATGTACCTAACCACCAACAAAAATAATTTCAGCCATATCCACATGTCTACTTTAGGTCATATTACCGATAAAAAAAAGAAATGGACAAAAGCCCCAAATTATTGAATTTAGGGTGTCATAAGAACACATGGAAAATTAGACAATGTTATTCTAAGCTATCGTAGCACTCATTCATACACAATATCAACTCTAAAACTAATCGGTGATAGAATTTTACCTACAATAATTTCAAGGAACAAGAGTTTCGAGAGTGGGTATTTTCAATACCAACTCAAAGCACCTCTCCAAGCCTGTATTCTTAAATGTTGTAGAGATTAGGGTCGAATTAAATTACAGGAGATAAGCTAAAAGGGGAAGAAAAACTAGTCACTATGTAGAAGAGACAAGTTGAATGAGAGAAGGACCTCTTGAGGGGGGTTACGGGAGAAAGGGGAAGTAGGTTGGGTTGATAGAGAGAGAAAGGAAAAGAAGAAAAACTACCCCTTTTGATTTGGCTGATACTTCCTACAACCCCCTCCCTACTCACTAAACACCTCCAACCCTCAAATATTCTCAAAATACCATCACATGAAACGCGCTTCCAAACCCCCCCACGCTCCATTTTAACAGGTACGGACGAAAGGATGATCAATTGGAAGCTAGGTTTCATCGATCAATTGAAGAGCTATCACTTTGAGAGGAAGTGACGAGAGAGCGACGATCAATTGGAGGCTATGTTTCATATCAATTGGAGAGCTTTCACCTTGAGAGGAACCGACGAGAGAGATTCTCACCGAGAGAGGAACGAAGGAATGATCATGGAGGCTAGGTTTCGTAGAGATCTTTCTATTTGAGGCTAGGTGTAAAACTTGAGCCGGTTATGATTCACGAATTAATTAAGGAGGGAGTGAATTAAAAATAAGAGGGAGAAATGAATTTTTTTTCAACACTTCCCGGTTACTTAGCCACAGGTATTAGCGTGGCTCACCTATGATTTACCCACATCTAAATAAGGCGTGCTTATCTTTGTGTGGCAAAAAGCCGCTATTTTGGTAGTGCCCCCCACGCTGCATTTTAACAGGTACAGAACTAAACTTCCGAACCGGTTCGGAAGTTTAGTTCCATACCTGTTAAAAATCTTGTAAAAGGGGGGTGTCTGCCGGTGGGGACTTGGTACAGAACTAAATTTCTGAACCTTCGTAATCTTAGGGAAAAAAACCGGAGCGCGCGTTTCATTAATGGCATTTTGGTCTTTTCGCATGATTTGGGATGTCTAGTGAGTAGCTGGGGGTTGTAGGAAGTATGAGCCTTTGATTTCATTCCCTATCATATATACCCGGTACTTGTCTTGTCCCATTTCCTTGGTTGTGGGTCTTGGGTTGACTCCCTCTTTGTTTGATCATGTCATAGATGGCAGGTTCATTACAGGATGGGGTGGTGGTACTGTCCGATACAGACACCCCCCCTTTTCTTGTTTTATTATTATTACCCTTCTTTTAGTTTTTTTTGTTCTAAATGAAACTATTCGCTTCATATATTGCATCTGTCGTAAGACATTTATCTAAAATTTGATTGTGCAAATTATTAATATGTTTGAAAAATACTGTTTGCCGACGTAAATTAGTCATTAGCAAAATCAGTTGATACATCGCACCAATAACATGGTAACCAAACCTTGTGGCTCATAATTTGGCAAGAGCATCAAGGCATTATCCTGGCTCTCATGTCTTTGATTGTAGTCCTACCTGTTTTGCAACTCTGTTTATGAATGAAATACCATAAGTTTCCTTTAGTCATAAAAAAAGGAGATAGAGAACAAAATTTGCATTGGAACGGTTATTATATCCTACAATTTTTTGGACCAATTTCTTTTAATTTTTCCAAAATTTCTTCTTTTGTGTCTTGGACCCAAAATCATTGAAGTGCTCTAATACCATATTACAACTATTGATAGAAGACATATCAAAAGAAGACAAGAGAAGTGAAAAATATGAAATAATTTTGATAATGTGAGAGTGATTTACATCAATTGTTTTGTACCTAAAACTTAATAGCTAGTGATAAGAACAACTAATTTGAGTGACTAACTTTACATCTAATAATAATGATCAACGTCTTTGATTTAAGACTTTGATCTTAATTACTATATGCGTCTAAGAATACTTATAGTAGTTGGCAAATCCTCACGACAAACAGGACAAGTTGTTTTTCCACCTAGTAACCAAGAGTTAAGGCATGACGAATGAAATTCATGAGCACATGATCCAAAGGGTTGAACCAACTCTCCATTCTTGAATTCTTCCATGCAAATAGGACATACAATAGTTTCATCCCCATTGAAGCTTTTAAGTGGTGGCAAGACCTTCATTGCCCATCTAGCAATTTGTGCTCTTTTGATAAAAGATATGACTGGTGTGTGATCTTGTGTGTATTGTTCCCTCTCAGTCCTTTGAATCACAAATTGCGATTCACTTCTCCCATATTCGTGAAAGTCGTATATTCCATCATCATGATCTATTTCTACTCCTACACAAAACTTTAAATATAAAAGCAATAAAATCAATGAAAGTAAACAAATCAATAAAATGTAATTAGGCGAGTCGTGTGACAATATATAAATACACAGAGGAATAATCAAAACACAAATTGCAAACAACATAGTGATGACCACAAGCTTGCCAACGACATATACACAATAAGGGAACAGGGAAGTAAATTATGTTATAGTTGGAATTCTGTGAACATCTGTATGCTAAAAAATTTGATGATGGTAAGCGGAATTGAAGTACTGAGGTCTGAGGAGGAGGGCAATGATAATTGGTCAATCCCTAATATAACAGCTCCTGCTTTCTTGCGTGGAATCAGTAGTGGTAGCTAGCAGAAATTAATGTTGCAACAGATTAAAAAACAAATTCATCAATTCCAAATATTTAGGGCCCCCATAACCAGTAACACTCGGAGTTTTTTGACAAACTTTTACAAAAAAATCCTTCATCTTTTATTTGACCACATGATCATGTGGCTCTTACTAATTATGATTTTTGACCACTCCATGATAGAGGCCGATTCTGACGTAGAAATAATATTAGAAGGAGACAAGAAAAGGTCAAGGTTTAATAACACTACAAAAAACACGGTGATTAGCCACAGTCAAAACCGTAGCCAACAGGCCCAAACACCGTGGCGAACATACTTAGCCACGGTCTTTGTAACCGTGAAAGGACGTGGCGTCGCCAAATTTTAGCCACGGTCTTTTTCCTCGGTAGCCACGCGAAAAGCAACCGTGGAGACATTTCTTTAGCTACGGTTATGCAATGGCTAAATCATTCATTTGATTTTGTAAGACGCCTATGTTAGCCACGGTCAAACCGTGTCTATCTTGGCGCGAGAAATTCGCGGCATCTTGGTCAATATGTAACTACGGTTTAACCGTAGCTAACCTAAATTATTTTTTTCAATATGTAACTACGGTTTAACCGTAGCTAACCTAAATTTTTTTTTTTTTTTAAAATTCATTTTTACCTGATACTAAAATTCATTTTTACCTGATAGCATTCAAATTTCATGGTACACATAGACAGTGAGAAGATAAACAGTCCAAATATATTGATTACTAATGATAAAAGTCTAAGTCTACGTACCATCCATTTCAAAAGTAATAATAGCCTTAACATGAAATATGAAACCAAAAACGGCCAACAACAAAGTGATCCATCTCGATTTGTTTGCTTCCCTTGAAAAGAAACCATCTATTGGAAGGGACCCACAGGTACAATATTCATAAATTCCTAAGTGATTGCTGCATTTGCACTGCAGCAATATTTTTCCATTTATAAACTGCAGCAATCCATATCAAAAGGGAACATTTTTTCAGCCTTCAAGTTAAAAGGGATCTTATAGTGCAGTTTATAAACGTATATGCAGCAATTGGGTACTGTTAGATATATATGCAGTTTATCCTCCATTCTTTATTACCCCAAGACAGAGCATTATGTACTGTTAGAAAATTTAAATCAGACTGATGCTCCTTTTCTAAACTCAAACAAAAACGTATCACATTGAAGCAAAGAAGCAAAGAAATAAAAACGTATCAGAGATCAGAAACAAAAACGTATCACAATCAGAATGTCAGATTTTGTTAAACTCAGATTTTGTTTCATAGAAGCAAAGAAATAAATGGCAGAAAAACAAGAAATCAACCTCAATCGAAGTTCAGAGACATACATGTAGAGAAAAGTGATGCTCCTTAACCAGATTGATGCTCCTTTTCTCTTGGTTGAGCTCTCACCTGCGTAGCAATGGAGAAAGGGAGAAGGCAATGAGAGATAAAAACCTAGGTTAGAGGAAGCAATGGAGAAAGCGTGAAAATCAGAACCATGGAAAAGAGGTGAAAGAAGAGAAAGGGATAAAAACCTCAGTTAGCACAGAATGAAAGATAATGGGAACCCTAGTTTAGCGCAATGGAAAAGAATGGAAACAAAGGAGGAGGAAAACGTGGGAACAAATAAAATTATCGAGGGAGAATGGAATTTTTTATTTGGGAATTTCCCGGTTGATTTGCCACGGTCAAAGGGTGGCTAACAGAGAAAATTTTTATTTAGGAATTTTTCGGTTGCTTTGCCACGGTCAAAGGGTAGCTAAACTGGAATTTTTTTTTGGGAATTTTCCAGTTTTTTTGGCCACGGTCGAAGGGTAGCTAACAGGTCGACCCATTATTGTGTTAGCCACGGGCTAATTAACCGTGGCAAACCGACCGTGGCTAAAAGCCGCTTTTCTAGTAGTGTAATCACGAGGAATAACATGATGCATGCAAAAATAACAGTGCTTCCAATGCTACATATACAAGGTGTGAAGATACCACTATGGTGAAGACCGAGAATAAAGAGATTTGGCAGCAAATTTTTTAGCAACAATAAAGGTGATCGGAAAAATTCGTATGTCTAAATAATATATATTTACTAGTACCTTAGATAAGAAGATGTCCTAACAATATTGTTATGGGCCGACAAATACAGATTTATCCCCGTTCTGTACCTTGTAGTGTTGGGTGGACTGCAGTTGGTAGGTCACCTGCTGCCTGGCCGGAGGTTAGTGCGAGCCCGGGAGGAGTACTTGCGAAGCCACTCTGACGCTCAAATCAATATTGAGAATAGATGAGTGATTTAGCTAGGAATGAGAATCTACCTCTTTATGGCAATGTATGCCAGTATTTATAGGGAATTGTGCCCGTGATGAGCCGTTGGATCGGTAGAGTGAATCTGAGCCATCCAAGTATGAGAGTCATGAATGGGCTTGTGTATTGTGGATATGGGTCAAAGTGATTGGGCCAACCCATGTCTAAGTGCTGAATGGGGCTCTTGGTCCAGTCCAGAACAGTGCCCCCCAAGTCGAGATTATTCCGAAGGCTAGTCTTGGCTTGAAGAATTTTTGTCGATCTCCCCGAAGCGTTACTTCATCTGTCTTGTCGGGTCGCATAAGATCTCTTCACCGCGACCGTGACTCACACCTCCCTTGGTGTAATCCTTGTGCCAGGCACCAAGCTAAGGTGTCGTATCCTGATGTTGGCGCCCTCCTGGACGCCTTGTGCCGTGTCCTAATGTTGGCGACCTCCTGGGCGCCTTGTGCCATGCGTCCTGATGTTGGCGCCCTCCTGGGCGCCTTGTGCCAAGGTTTTGCGTCATGATGTTGGCGCCCTCCTGGGCGCCTTGTGCCAAGGTGCTGCGTTCTGATGTTGGCGCCCTCCTGGGCGCCTTGTGCCAAGGTGCTGCGTTTTGATGTTGGCGCCTTCCTGGGCGCCTGGGTGCCGGTCTGAAGGTGCTGGGTGCCGTCCTGCAAAACGAGTTTTGGCGCCCTCTAAAGCGCCTGAGTGCCGGTCTGGAGGCGCTGGGAGCCGTCCTGCAAAACGAATTTTGGCGCCCTCTAGGGCGCCAGGGTGCCGGTCTGGAGGCGCTGGGTGCCGTCCTGCAAAGCGAGTTTTTGCGCCCTCTAGGGCGCTTGGGTGCCGTCTTGGAGGCGCTGGGTGCCTGGCTTCCTGTTAGCATGCATTTTCGGCAGGTTTAATTAAATGCAGTCAACGAGGTTTGACTTTCTCATTTCAAGAGGAAAGGTGTTGATTTTGACAGTGAGAAGTTTTCCCAAGAAGGTTCGACGTAGTGCTTAACATAGTGGAAATTGAAGAATTGAAGCCAATGGTTCGACTAGAAGAAAGTTAGTGATAGATCAGAAGTCAAGTGCTCGTTGTTGAAACAGCATAGCAGTTATTGTGGTCGAAGACATGGCAGTTACCATTTTTTAAATTCTATGAACAGTTAGTTAGTTATTGTGTTTCCCTCCTTGTATAAATAGTAGTTTTTCATAGGAAAAACAGGTCACAAACTCACATACAGAATTCTGAAACTCAAACTTCCAACATCATAGAGAAAACGAGTAACAGAACAATGTATGAACTTGTGCACCATTCTCTTTACAATTAATGCAATTTCACTTTTACTTTCTTAAGTTTTTTGCATTTTGTTTGTTTTCTCTTCGCCTTCTACTCAGAATTCTCCTCTCTGGAGATAACTTCGACGGTTATCTTCATACTTTCAAGTTTAAATCGCAAGAACACTCATAATTTCTGGAAAAATTTTAACACAAATGTTCTAGGATTTTCTAGTTGATCCTGCAAACAACATTAATTTGTAACTAGTGGTGTTTACCAAAAAACACGGTAAACACTTCCACACAGGTTTTGGCGCCCTCTAGGGAGCCTGGGTGCCGTCTTGGAGGCGCTGGTGCCTGCCTTCAACACAAATGTTGGCGCCCTCTAGGGCGCCTGGGTGCCGGTTTGGATTATGACTTGGCGCCCTCCTGGGTGCCGATTTGTGTTGAGACTTGGCGCCCTCCTGGGCGCCGGCTTGCGAGGTGCTTGGGTGTCGGTTTGTCTTAAGAGCTGGCGCCCTCCTAGGTGCCCTTCTGGGTGTCGTTTTGCGTGGATGTTTGGCGCCCACCTAGGCACCTGGGTGCCGGGTCCTAAGCACCTTCCACTGTGCCGAATCCTGTTTTAAGTTGGCGCATTGGTGCTGGGCGCCTGGGTGCCGGGTGCTAGACACCTTCCATGGTGTCGGATCCTGTTTTGAGTTGGCTCTCTGGTGTTGGGCGCCTGGGTGCCGGGTGCTAGGCACATTCTGTGGTGCCAGATCCTGTTATAAGTTGGCGCTCTGGTGCTGGGCGCCTGGGTGCCGGGTGCTTGGCTGTCTTGTCTCATGACATTGGCACCCTTGTTGGCACCATGTGGGTGCCTTAACCTTGGATCCCTGTTGGGTGGGTGTCGTGACCTTGGTTGCTTTGTGCCACTATCCTTTCAAACCTTCCGCGAGCTTTTGGATTTTAAGTAGATAGTTGCTAAGTTTGATTTGCTTTAGGCAGATGAGTTTGTCGAGGCCCGTCGGGACAATTTGTAATGAAGTATACCCTTAGCACATTTTACCAAGACTCGGCCTGGATAGAACTCGCCCAAGGGGTTGTGACCACCAATGTCAATTTGAAGTATACCCATGGCACAGTTTACCAGGACTCGGCCCAGATAGAACTCGCCCAAGGGGTTGTGACCACCAAGGTCAGTTTGAAGTATACCATTGGCACAGTTTACCAGGACTCGGCCCAGATAGAACTCGCCCAAAGGGTTGTGAGCAACAAGGTCACTTATTTGTTTTGGCATGCCATGGCACTCTTGACTCCATTACTAGGATTCCCAGAGGTGCATTTAAGAACACCGCCTTGGGAAGATGGTCTTGGCTTTGAGCTAATGCTGAGGTTTCCCCTGCGATCCAGGCGGTCCCTCTCTGCGGGGTATGTCGGGTCTCAAACTTGTCTCGCTCCTCCCTTAACTATGGAGTTGGACCCTTTTTCTTTCTTGATCTTAAGGAATTTTCTTTGGAACAAGTGTTAATGCTAGTGAGCTAGAGCAAAAACTGTAATTGCAACCTGAACTTTTGTTAATCATTCATATCGAGCTTTTAAATTATAATAACATACTAAAAACTACAACGCACGAAAATCGGGGTGTTACATAACCCGCCTTTAACTTCAGTTTGGTGGAAGGACTTGTGTCGTATAGGTTCTTGGGGGTTTGTAGGTGGGGAATGAATCTCTAGTAATACCAACATACAAGTGGGGGATGGCTCAACTACCCTGTTTTGGTATAAAGTTTGGGTAGGCGATATGTCACTTCGGTGCAGGTTCCCTAGGCTCTTTTCAGTGGCATTAGATCCAAATGCATTAATAGGTTCTTGTGGTTACTTGTCTAGCTAGTGGGGGGTTGGGTTTGGGGCATTCCCTAGAGGCGATAGTAGTTCGCTTGGGAGGATCTCCTCCTTTGGGAACTCCTTTCGTTCTTGGAATAGATTACTCCGACTAAGATGCCGAATAGATGGGTTTGGACAAAGCATTCCTCTAGGTTGTTTTATATGTCTCCTCTACGTATAATCTTCTGTCTGAGCCTTGATCCTGTGTTGAAAGACTTTCAGATTAGGTGTTTAACCCTTTAAACGAGGTTTGGAAGAGTTTCACTCCTTATAGGGTGGTTACCTTCTCTTGGCAACTCATCTTGGATAGTGTGCCGAATCAGACAAACTTGTTTAGTAGAGGGGTCATCTCAAATTTTGCTGCGACTTATTGTTTTTTTTTTAGATTCTTCCCAGGACTCTACCCTGCATATTTTTGTGTGGATTTGCCTTCTCTTCCCGTACATGGTATGCTATTGTCAGTTGGCTGGGTTTTAACTTTGTGATTCCGAAGGATATCGCGTCCTTGTTTTGGCAGTTTACTCATGTAGGAGGGTCAGCTAGGTGCAAACGAGGCTTGACTCTCATATGGCATACAGTTCTATAGGTCATCTGGGATTTGAGAAACCGTTACAGCTTCTATGGCGCTACGCCTGACTTTCCGGGATGCATTGATAGCATCATTGCCCTTTCTTGGAGGTGGTTTCTGGATAGGAGTACATCTCCATCGTGTTTATTATTTTATAAATGGACAGTCGATCATATTGACTGTATCTCTAGGAGGCAGTTTGTTTTTGTCCTGTTTTTTGTATTTTTTGTTGCTCTATTGATGTGGGTAGAGTACCCCGTGTACTCTTCTTTTTATTAATATAAAATATCCATATGTTTGCTCTAAAAAATTACTTTCTTGGGGAATTAGTTTTTTTATTTGATGAATACAATCTATTAATTTTTATTTATATTTGTAAACTTTGGTCTAGAAATTGACCGATGATGTTTTATATATCTTCAATACATGATAGATAAATTTTTATCTTGTAAACTTTGGTCTATTTTGTTATTATAACAAAAAAGAAACAATTTATAAGAATGTAAGAAAGAGCTCCCACTAGTATCAATTTTGATAATCATCTCTATTTTACACATGAATAATGAACAGTGAGAGTTTATTGTAAGAAAAATTATTTCTTTATTGTTGGTCTTTCATTGATTTATAAAACTTTTGTTGAATGGTAACTTGATGGGTCTTTATATCTATCTTGTGATCAATGGATATTAGACATCACATGATATATAAATGTACTTGAATAGTGTGGCATATAATTTAATGGATCCATGATGGGTGGAACCATTGCAACTCTCTTCATGGAAGTGTATGGTTTCAATGGATATATATATAATATATATATATATATATATATATATATATATATATATATATATATATATATATATTCATGATTAGATATGATGAACGATTGTAACCCTACATGAAAGAGTGTAGGTACCCAGCCCTCTCCACTTTCTCTATAAATATGTCTTGGGA
Organism: Astragalus membranaceus; assembly: GCA_039519185.1. Lineage (NCBI taxonomy): Eukaryota > Viridiplantae > Streptophyta > Magnoliopsida > Fabales > Fabaceae > Astragalus > Astragalus membranaceus. The sequence continues at coordinate 2,382,174 of CM076850.1, read as the reverse complement.
CATATGTAAAACACTAATGTAATAATGTTAGAAATATCTTATTTAGCAAGGAAGAGGTAGGGGTGCCTCGTTAAAACCTTTTGATTCAAACCCTCCTTAGGGAAAATCATCTAAAAGGAAAGAGTACCCCCCCCCCCCTTATGATTATTATTGAAAAAAGGAAAAAAGAATGAGAGTAACAGAGAGGCCAAGGGGGGACTAGACCAAGACCCTTGGCAGGAACAAATGTTAGCGAAATCGATAATATGGAAGACCTAACCTATTACGGGTAAAGTCCTCTAAAGCAAAGTTGGGCAACAACTCCCACCAATTAAAACCCTGACTAATAAACCCATAATTAGGTAGCTTATCTGCGCAAGAGTTTCCTTCTCTGTGAATATGAGAAATAAGAAAACTCATCCTCTTGGTTATAGCAATGCAATTACGCCATCTATTTCTAAGTCTCCATGGAACTAAACCAAGGGATTTATAAGAAGCCACTACGAGAGCAGAATCACATTCCAACCAAAGGCTGTACCATCCTCTCTCAAAAGAAACTTCAATCGACTTCGCAGCAGCCAAGATTTCAGCTTCAAAAGCAGTAGCAATGCCTACATAATCAGAGAAACAACCCATAACTGCCCCACTTGAGTCATGGAACAGGCCGCCATAAGCCGCGGGGCTAGGTTTAATACGGGAGGCCCCGTCCGAGTAGAATTTAACCCAACCGCACAAAGGCTTATGCCAAATGACTTCAGCAATAGACAGAGCCTTTGGAGGGTGGCCCGACACAGGGAAATACTTAAGGAATCGAAACTATCCAATGGAGTTAGAATTCACCCCTATAGAGATGTGACCGGTTAAAGAAACTACATCAGATATAAGATGAAGACATCTTTCAAAAGGAATAGAAACATTGTTGAAGCGAGCCTGATTCCTGCGATACCAAATGACCCAAATAATGTGAGCAATGGCCGAGAGAACCATGTCTAGAATCTGGGAGCTCCAAGAGTTGTTGCATATATTAAGCACGGTATGTATGCTACTAACATCTATGGATAGACGGAGAAGATCCCCTAACCAGCGCCATAATTTAGTAGCAAACTATCAATGCAAGAAAAGGTGCTCAGCAATCTCACTAGTTTTTCCACACATGCTACACACTGAGACAACTGTGCAACCTCGGGATCTTAGATTTTCATTAGTGGGCATCCTATTATGAATGAGTCTCCAAAGAAGAAGAGACTTGGAGGGGGGAATGGCTTGACTCCAAATAAAGTTACCCCATCTTACCAGGGATCCAGGAGGGTTGAGGAAGAGATACGCATCTTTTAGACTCAGAAAACCATCAATAGAATGTTTCCAGACAAGAGCATCCTCTCCAGGATCAAAAGGGATGGTGATATGTTGAATATCAGTCATGATTGAGGGACAAGCTGCGATCAGTCTTGAAGGAATGTTCCAAGCACGATCAATAATAAAATCTTTAACTGAGGCTTTCAGAAGAGAAGATGTACTATCAGGGAGATGCAATAACTCGGCTAAAGGACGAGAAGGCCAAAAGTCCGTCCAAAAATTTATGTTACTACCATCTTCAAGGTTCCAACAATTACCATCAATAGCAGTATTAATAAATTGTCTAATACCTGGCCAAATAGAAGATTTTGCATAGTGCCCAATAGGTACGTTTGTTGTGCCCGATAAATCTAGCTCTTAATAACTTGGCCCAATGAGAGGGATAAGATAGCATATCAAAGCTAAGTTTCATCATGATTTAAAGATCGCAAGGATCTAATGTCAAGACCACCAACTGACAACGGAGAACAGACCTTGCTCGAAGCCACAATTACCACATTTCACTGATCAATGCGACCAGACCAGATAAAATTTCTAATACAGCGATCCAAAGACTTTAGGAGAGCAATAGGCCACATATAAACATGAAAGTTGTAGATTAACATACCATGAATGACAGACTTCCCTAACTGGACTCTTCCCATAATAGAGAGTAAAGATCCCTTCCAAGCAGATAACTTACTTGTGATACGATCAGCTAAGGGTTGCAAGTAAACAGTTTTGGGTTTGCCTTGGAATATGGGTACACCAAGATAATTAAAAGGTGAAGTACCATAAGAGAAACCCAAAAACCTCCTGAGGCAGAGCTTTCTAGCAGGCGACATATCCCCGGTGAAAAACTTACAATTACTCAGACTAAGATGTTGACCAGAAGCACGGCCATATTCTCAAAATAGAGAACGCAAAACAGATAGGATACGTTTAGTACCTCGGCAGAACACCATGATGTCATCTACATACAACACATGAGACGGAGTTGTGCAAGCATGAGGACCAGACATTAGCTGCAGCTTTCCCGAACAAACCAAATGAGAAATACCTCTGCTCAAAACATCTTCGGCTAGGCAAAAAAATAAGAGGAGAGAGAGGATCCCCTGTCTAACCCCTCTTTTGAAAGGAAAAAAGCATGTTGGGTGGCCATTAACAGCTATAGATAATTTAGCCAAATGAAGAATCTCCCTAATCCACTTACAAAAACTCGGATGAAAACCAAAAGTCGTAAGAACCTGGAGCAGAAAACCCCAATCAATAGTATCAAAAGCCTTCCGAATATCAAACTTTAAAGCAATGTTGCCACCAAAGATCTTGTAGTCTAACATGTTAACAGCTTCAGAAGCAATACAAATACACTCAGAGATCTTCCTACCCGCCACAAAGCCCCTCTGCTGCTCAGAAATAATCTTGGGAGCTATCGCTGCAAACCTGTCAGCAAGCACCTTGGTAATAATCATAAATTGAAAATTAGCTAAAGCAATAGGTCTATAATCTTCAATTTTATCTGCCCCTGTGAAATTAGGAATAAGAACAATGAAATTAGAATTCAAGTTAGGTAGAATCTTGCCTGAAACAAAAAATTGCATCACTGAATTAAAAACATCTGAACCAACAATATCCCAAAAGGATTGAAAGAAACAACCACCAAACCCATCTGGACTTGGAGCACCAACACTATTCAGAGCAAAAATAGCTGCCCTGACTTCTTCAATGGAAGGGAGATTAGTCAACATGGCATTGTCTTCTGAGGAGACTAAGTTGGGGATGACTCTACTTATGAGATCCGAATTAGTACAAGTATTATCTGTGGCATACAGACTGGAGTAATATTCTAGCACGTGATGCTCTATATCATGATGACTATCCAAAATAATATCTCCTGATCTAAGAATGGTCATTTGCCTAGCTGCTTGTCTAATCCTAGCAAGTTTATGGAAATATGTTGTGTTTCTATCCCCCTGGGAAAACCAGTTAAGTGTGACTTTGTCCCTCCAAAAGTCTTCTTGGAGAGCCAATACCTTTAAGAGAGAAGTCTGGGCCTCTGAGTCCTTATCATTAAGGGCTTCAGTAAAAACTGTGACATCTATCTCCTGCGGAATGATATCCAATTCTGCTTGTGCGGTTTCAACCATCCGATGAAAATCCCCGAAGGTCTCCTTATTCCATCTTTTAAAAGCTAACTTCAACCTTTTTAGTTTAGCCCCAAGAATAGACATGGGACATCCCGTAATCTGAGTATCCCAAGTTTCAGCAACTAATCTCCTACAATCTAGATGTTGTATCCACATGCTCTGAAATTTGAAAGAAGAGGGAAAAGTATGTATATTCCTACTCATATTTAGAAGGAGGGAATAATGATCAGACTGAATTCATGCAAAAGTGCTGCAAAAAGTGCTATGCCAAAAAGATAACCAATCATCATTACAAATTGCACCGGTCTAGCCGACGTTCAGTGCGGGATGATGCATTTCTACAATTAGACCAAGTAAATTCCGCGCCTCTAGTGGGTAAATGGGTGAGAGAGCAATTATCTGTCCAGTTTTTGAAGTCCATACAAGAAATAGGAGACGGAATACCACTGCCGCGTTGCTTGTGTGCGCCCAAAATTGCATTATAATCCCCTACAAAAAAAGCCAGGGGCCTTCATGTGCTTGAGAGAGATGTGTAAGCTCACTCCAAAGTTGTTTAAGAACAATATAACTAGAAGAAGCATAAATAGCGGCAATATAAATGGTATGCTGCTCCAAACAAATAGATAAAGAAACATGCTGAAGGGAAGAAGAGATAATAATAGGATCATAATATCTAGCGCAAAAACCACATAAATTTGGCAACAAATGAGATCCTCTGTTGTTAAGGACAAAACATTTTAACCAAATGGTAGACCAGAAGATAGGAGGAATTTGATCTATATCAATCCAAGGTTCTGAGACGAACAAAAAATCCGGCCTTTGCGAAAGGCAAAAAACTTTTAGGGCTAATTTGATTGATTGATTAGCCAGCCCTCTGGCATTCCAATATATTATCTTCATATCAAAAAGAGACTGAGGCAGAACCTGCCCTGTACTAGGTATTATAACCTTCAGATCTCTGGACCAATTTTTTCTTTTGTCGAAGCTTCTTCTTCTGTGACTTGGACAATACCTGTTGAAAACTATCACCATGGGCATCTGACTTCATAGAAGCAACAACATCATCAGTCTCATCGCCCCAAAATTTACCCAAAAATCGCATGTCCGACGCAACCACTGAGTTGCCCTTAAAAGAATTGGCATTTGACTCAGCTGCAGTCGGGGAATCAAGCCTGGTGGTGGGTGACTGAGTAGTGGATGAATTAATGTCCTGTCGTGACAATGAGGAGGGGACTCCTACATCCTCCAAAGTATGAGTAATTACAGGGGGAATACTTTGAGTATGAAAGGATTCCTTAGGAGTTGCACCAGAAATCGAATCATGTTGCTTATCATTACATGCCATGTCTGCCACCCTACCCAGCAGAGGATTTGGGTCTTTTTCTACCTCCTGAGGAGATAGAACAATGTTATTGATACCCCAAAATCTATTAGGATCATTATCTTCCGACACTGATATAACAAAACCAGAGGCGTGTATCGCCTTAGATTGAGGCACAACCATAGAAGGCCCAGCAATAGCCTCATTCTCGTCCACAACAATGGATTTCCCTTTATCAGTTTTAGGAACGTAATGATTCAAAGGCCGGGAGTGATTTTTCTGTGGGACCTCCTTCCTCTCTCTATTTTTGGTCTTAATAGCATCATCTTTTTTGGCAACTTGTTCCACTGTATTTCCATGCTTGCAGTTTTGGGTCGAGTGACAGAGACATTTGCATTTTTCGCAAAATGAAGGCACGTGTTCATATTCAACACCAATAAAAAAGCATAGCCCTCTCTTTCTACTAACAGTTGATCATGAAGAGGCGCATTTAAATCAATATCTATCAGAACCCTGGCAAAATGACCGAATGATCGCTTTGCAGTAGTTTCATCCAAAGCAATAGACGCCTAAGCTCCCACTAATTTCAAACAAAATTTTAGGACTCCAATATTCATGGGAGAGACCATGCAATCGGACCCAACAGTGAGCAGTAGTTTGTTTAGTAGAGTAAGGATCGAAATCAGGCGTCCAAGTAGAAAGACGTAGCACACCCGGATTCAAATTAAAAGATCATTTAGAAAGAACACGCCTAAGATCAATAATAGCCGAGAAGTAAAATTCATAAAACTCTTTTCCAAGAGAAACCATGGACCAATCGGCGGTGAGATTCCAAATTTTAGAAATTTTTGACTACAAATCTTTGATGTTATAGGCTTCTCACCCATTGACAAAATAACTCTCCCATGCAATATATTTTTACTTTCTGCAAGACCTGCTTGATACTCATCTTCTGAGATCTTTATAGCAAGAACATCTCCTTTAAGACACAGCTTTGGTAAAGGACTCAAAGTTGTATCAAAGAATGTAGGCCCCAAAGCTTGTTTATTATTTTTTAAAGCTTCTAAAACAGATTTTGGAGAGCCAAAATTAGAAGGTTTAGGCATACCTTTGGACCTGCTGGATACAGCAGACCCCACCGCCGCAGCAATCCTTCCTGTTGCTGGAGGTAAAATTTATGGAAATAAATCCCATTCTTGTTTTGCGGAGTAGGCAGAGACGTGCCCGTTCATTGGCTGAGCAACAGCGGTGATAGAGACAGCAGCGTTTGCAGCAGATGAATCAGCGACAAGCTGCAGTAGTACTGCGTCAACGATCAGACAGCAGCGTTTGGTGAAAAGCGATTGGACAGATCAGAGATCACGGGTTCCATGCGCATGACTTGCTGGAGGTCTAAGGGACCAATTCTGGCCATGATCAGGCCGAATTGCAGGAAGAGGAAGCAGTCTCTGCAAACCCTAACAGAGCCGCCAGGCAGCCTCGAATTTTGGAGCTTAGTTTTTTTAGGGATCGAGTAGTGATGTTAGAATTTCATTACATGCGTACCCATCAAAGCTTGAGAAAGAATGAGAGGAAGATCCTTTCCAAGATCATTGATATTCATGACCGTTCAAGTGCATTAGTCTACCCACGAAAAGACTATTGCACTAATTGATTTTGATATCTTAAATAAGTTATCTTAAATCACGTTTCCTAAACACATATAATATCAAACTTTTACACATGCAATTATGCAAAGTTACATCAATTGCATGATAATAGAAACATCAAGTTGCACAAATAAAGTTTCACACATATACGTGCAAACTATAAAATTCAATATCAAACACTATAAACCAAATGATCATTCCTATTAGTCAAATTCAGATGAGAGCATACAAATAATTTCATAGTTTAACTTATCAACTCATTTATCAAATATTTTGGTAGTAACAGTATAATTTAATTTATGTTCCCAAACACACAAATACAACACATGTTATAATGGCTACACAAGTTATAATCCAAATTATAACACTAAATAAATAAAATTTCTTACTGCAAAAACAAAAATAAGGTCGTTGGGGACATGGTCTTTTGGGACTAGATATATTAGAGAAAATAAATCAAGAGAAGTTGAAGAATTGAAAAAAGGGAGAAAGAAAGAACCTGTAAATTTTTAAAATGTGTAAAAACGTGTAAGGGAAGTTATAGATAAAACAGAAATGTGTTTCTGACAACTAATATTTATTCCTAAACTGACTGTATTCATATTTTATTGACTAGATTTTTTTTATTAAATTTTTTTCCATAGAATTCCATACACATTAAAACTAACTACTCTTTGAGTCATTTGGGACTTGAGAAACAACTATATTTTTTCGAGAGGTGTACCAGACTTAGAGAGATGTTTTGACCGAATTTTGTCTCTATCATGGATATGGTACCAAATATCCAATCTAGGGGCAATTCTCCTTCATTCTTACTCTATGAGTGGTTTGTAGATCCTATTGATTGTATTTCTAGGCGGTACTTTGTCTGTTGTTTCTCCTTTTTTTGGAGGTGGATTATAGTTTGTTTACTGATTGAGTACTATTATGGTAATGGTATCATTAATATTTACACCCCATGCAAGGCCCATTAACCAAGCAGCCCATATCCAGAAAATCTAACTCAATCAATCAACGGTTCAGATACCTCTGCAAGATCTGATGGTTCAAGTTCATCAAAGAAAACTTCACTCAAACTCTATAAATACCACATTCAATGATCATTAAAAGCAGGCAATTTCCCCAACCAACACTAACTCATTAAAATACTGACGTGAGCGTCGGAGTATTCTTGCAGCTACAACACCGTCATCTCAAGATCGAACATCACTGATCAAGAACGACATCCACCAACTACTTCAGACAACTCGTTAAGGTCAAAACTACAACATCGCCATCTCAAGATCGAACATCCCTGATCAAGGACGACAACCAACTACTTCGAACAACTCGTTAAGGTCGGAAGTACGGTACAGAACATTGGCGACCGCAGTGGGAGGATCAATACTCTAGTTCCTCTCCCATCACCTTGATCCACAAATGGCACCTAAAATCCGTTCAAGACCGGCCAGTCTCGTGGTTGGACCCGTGATAGACCCGGTCATACCCGAGTTCGAACCTCAACAAACTCCCGAAGGCCATGTTCAAGACCTTCCAAATTCCACCCAAGCTCGGGTCCAGATGAGCCCGGACAGAAATAGTCTACCACCTCCCCCTCCATCACTTCCGGTCATGACCGATGCTGTTCAACAGCTCGTACAACTGCTGATCCGACAGGAGGTAGTAAACCAAGAAAGAAGCTACCGCTTCACTGGCCTTGAGGCCGAGGTAGCAAGGCTCCAAGCACGGAACATCCCAGACCGGGAATCACCCGGGCCGGACTCCCCCGAAAGGAGAAATCCAGCTCGAAGGAGACACCGATCTCCACCCAGGAGAAGGCACTCTCATCGTTCTCCCCCTCGCCGACAACAAGTAAATGGTTCCCGTTCTCCTCCGGCTCGACAATATGACGATCTCGAAGATTTAGACAACTCCACCCGACCTTGTTCGTTTTTAGCCTCATCATCGCCAAGACGACGATCAAGAAGTTGGGAGGGTACCCAGAGGAGGAACAACCTCGACACTACGGGTAGGCCAACCGTCGTCACCGACATCGATCACAACCTCGGGCGCTGCTAACCAACTGGAGGGGCCCATTCACGACAACAATCGATAGCTACCGAGGTCTGAGGTATCTTGAAAAACCACCCAAAGGTCTAAAAACATATGATGGAATGGGCGATCCGGATAGGCACCTTGATCAATTTGACACAAGCATGCAATACCGGAACGTACCCATGGAGATGAAATGTCGGATCTTCCCGTTAACACTAGACAAAGTAGCATCGGAATGGTTCCGGGCCTTAAGAGCAAACACCATCTCCTCTTGGGACCAATTGGCAAAGCTCTTTTCAGTTCACTTTGCCCATTCCAAAGTAAACCCAAAAACAAAACCGTATTGATATCTGTTGTCCAAGGGGAGGACGATCCCCTCAGAGAATACATAGAGAGATTCAACAACGAAGCTTTTCAAGTTCGACAACTGGACGACACTTTCTGAATTTTCTTCATGACGCAGGGCCTACTTGATGGAAGCCCGTTCAAAAGACACGTCAACACTTGGCAACCTAGTACTCTGCAGGAATTCCTCCAGCTATCCCAATGTTTCATCAATGAAGAGGAAAGCGCCAAGATCAGAAAAGGGTCATCACAGGCCGGACCATCAAAACCCCGCAACGAAAAATATAACCGAGGAAACGATAACCGAGGTAACAGGGATCCCCGACCTCGGAATCGTCATCAGGTATAAACTGAACTCAACGTCTCCAACGCCCAACTTTTGGGGGAATGTTGGAACATCGAGTTCAGAGACGTTAAAACCCCCAGACCTCTGCCTCACCGATCTGGGAAACGATCTAACAAGTACTGCAGGTATCACAGAAGTAATGGTCACGACACGAACCACTACAATGCTTTGAAAGATGACATTGAAGACTTAATCAAGCGGGGGAAACTGTCCAGTTATGTGAAAAAGCCCGGAGCAATTACCAGTGAGGGTAATGAGGAAAGAGAGGAAGAGCCGAGAGTCAGGGGTAAGCAAAGAGCCATCTATATATGACGACGAAGAACAAGATATTAGAAAATTGAAAGGTCACTCGGTAATGATGATGATCACAGGAGGTTTAGAGCATGAGAAGTCCGGGAAAACAATGAAGCGAAAGTGGAAAGAATTATTAAGCGTAGCTTCAACCTCGGCAACTCCAAACACTACAAACCGACCTCCACTATCTTTTGGTGATGAAGATCTTATTGATGGGAAACCCAACAAACACGTACCCCTCGTAATCTCGGCATACATAGCCAACAATGAAGTGAGAAGAATCTTGGTAGACCAAGGGAGCTCATCAGACATCCTCTTTGTCGATCTCCTTGACAGGATGGGGATCGACAGAGAAGAGCTCACCCCGTACAGAGCAACGGTCCTATCCGGATTTAACGGATCCCGGACCAAACCACTGGGCCATTTGGAATTAATGGTTTCCTATGGAACTGAGCCAATGGTCACTTGCCACCAGCTCGCAGTTAACCCGGAAGCCAAGTGGGTCGCACAAAGACAGCGAGCTCAAAGTAACGAGAAAGATATTGCCGCTGCAAAAGCCGTCGACGACCTCGTTAAAGCGAACTTCATTTCTGAAGTCAAATACACGACCTGGTTATCAAATCCGGTGCTAGTAAGGAAGAGCAATGGAAAATGGCGCATGTGCGTGGATTACACCGATCTTAATAAAGCCTGCCCAAAAGACGATTTCCCTGTCCCCAGCATTGATCGACTCGTAGACAACGCTTCAGGCTTTCGGTTATTGTCTTTCATGGATGCATATTCAGGGTATAACCAGATCGCCATGTTCCCCCTGACCAAGAAAAAACTGCTTTCATGACCGACCAATGTAACTTCGCTTACCGTGTCATGCCTTTTGGTTTAAAAAACGCCGGAGCTACCTACCAAAGAATGATGAACAAAATATTCCAAAAACAAATCGGCAAGAGTGTTGAAGTCTACCTCGACGAGATGATCGCCAAGGGTAGGGACGATAACGAGCACGTTAGCGACCTTAGAGTGATCTTCTCCAAAGTCCGGAAAAATAATATGAGGTTAAACCCAGAGAAGTGCACCTTTGGAGTTCGAGCTGGGAAATTCCTTGGTTTTTACCTAACAGAAAGGGGAATCGAAGCAAACCCTGACAAATGTCGATCCGTGACAGAAATGCGAACTCCAACGACCAAGAAAGAAGTCCAGAAGCTTAACGGCATGATCTCCGCCTTGTCTCGTTTCATATCGAACACGGCATTCAAATCTCTTCCCTTGTTCAAACTACTTAAGAAAGAAGAAAAGGACTTCAAATAGACTTTCGAGCAAGATGAGGTCTTAAACCAGCTCAAGAAGGTCCTTTCTGAACCTCCGATCGTGACTAGACCGAGCGAAGGTAAAACTCTATACTTATATCAAGAAATCACAGAGGAAGCCTTAGGTGTCGTTCTTGTGCGAGAGTCGCTACCAGAAGGTCGAAAAGATCGCTCTGGCTCTCATCATCGCAGCTCGACGTTTTCGACCTTACTTCGTCGCTCAGGTCGTCGTGCGGAATAATGACCCCATTAGGCAAATACTGCATAGGCCCGATCTCGCGGGAAGAATGATCAAATGGGCAGTAAAACTATCAGAGTTCGGAATCAAATACTTAGCCCGAACGGCTATGAAAGCACAAGTCCTGGCGGACTTCGTGGTCGAAATGACACCAGCGAACATCGAAAACGATACCAGGATCCTACATGTCGATGGATCCTCTAACCCAAAAGGAAGTGGCGCTGGTATCATGTTAGAGAGCCCGAACGGCATCGTCATTGAAGTTTCTCTAACTTTCAGTTTCCCAACCTCGAACAACCAAGCGGAATACGAGGCTTGCATCGCCGGTCTACGCCTGGCAATTGACCTCCGAGTCCCTCGGGTAAATCTATACACCGATTCTCTATTGGTAGTCTCCCAAATCGGCAACCAATACGAGACCAAAGAAGCGATCCTACAGAAATACCTGCTTCGGGTACGAGCATTGTTAGCTCAGTTTGAAACAAGTAAAGTGAAACACGTGCCAAGAACGGAGAACCAAAGAGCTGATATCCCCGCCAAGCTCGCAAGTACTAAAGCCCCTGGAAATCACAGAACGTTTATTCGAGAAATGCTCCGCAAACTCAGTGTATCCCTCGACCCTGAGTTTTCCTCGACCATCTGCATAATTGAAGAAACTCATAGTTTGATCGTCCCGATCTTGGAGTACATCGTAGCAGGGGTAGAACCCCCAAACGCAAACGACGCTAAAATCATCAGGAGAAAAGCTTCTGCCTATTTAGTAATTGCTGGAACGTTGTACAAAAGAAGTCTCTCTTCCCCGTTGCTAAAATGCATCGAGGGAGAGGAAGCAGCTTATGTCTTAGCAGAAATTTATGAGGGAATCTACGGCCAATATCTTGGAGCTCGTTCTTTAGCTCGGAAGGCTCTCCGCGCCGGATATTACCGGCCGACCATGGCAGTTGATGCTAGTGCCTACGTGAAAAAATGCAAAAAATGTCAAATTCACGCCAACATCCACATAGCTCCTCCAACCGATCTAACAAGCCTGTCCTCCACATGGTCGTTTGCATGGTGGGGGATAGACCTTCTGGTGCCATTCTCGACAGCTCCAGGCCAGATCAAGTACTTAATCGTCGCAGTCGATTATTTCAGCAAATGGATAGAAGCAGAACCCCTGGCTACCATCACTTCTAGAAACTGCATCAAGTTTTTTAAAAAAAGCATCATGAGCAGGTTCGGGATCCCAGAGGAAGTAGTAACAGACAATGGAACTCAATTTACTGACACGGGTTTCAGAAAGCTGATGTCCGACCTAAAAATCAAGCACCGCTTCACTTCGGTGGAACACCCTCAAACCAACATGCAACTAGAAGCGGAAAACAAAGTAATACTAAACAGCCTAAGGCGAAGTCTGGACGACGCCAAAGGGAACTGGGTAGAAGAGCTACCTTATGTCCTCTGGGGATATAGGACCACCCCTCAAAGCTCCACAGGAGAGACGCCGTTTCGGCTCTCTTACGGCAGCGAGGCGGTCATTCCCGTTGAGATTGGAAAACTTAGCTGGAGAACGGCAAACCCCAAGTCTCGAAACGATAATAGCCAAGCCTTAAGAGAGGAGCTCGACCTCATCGACGAAATCCGGGGTCGAGCCTCACTCCGAGAAGCAATCGTCAAGCAAGGTGTAACAACCAGGTACAATGCTAAAGTCGTTCCCAGAGATTTCGAGCTAGGTGATCTGGAACTCCGAAGGGCTGGCGTCGGTCTAAAAAACGCTTCCCAAGGAAACCTCGCACCAAATTGGGAAGGACCTTACCGTGTTACATCTAAGACCGGTAAAGGAGCTTTTAAATTGGAGACCCTCCAAGGAAAAAAGATTGAAAGAACTTGGAATGCAGCAAAACTGAAGAGTTATTACATTTAAAAACCCCCAACTCGAAGGGCGGAAATTGTATCAATCTCTCTAGAAGGACACCATATAAGGGTGCGCCGATCTTTATGAATCAAGTTACTAATTTAAATGAAAAACGGTAACCTTACCGACGTTCCACACATTCTTGATTTCATCAAACAGAAATGTAGGAACCAAAATTCCTTCTTCGGAAGAGACTGGGACCGATCTCCACAAGCGACCAAGCATGGTCGCAACTCTTTGTGACCAGTTAAATCCGAGCCGAGTCTTGGTAAACTATCTCATAGGGATACAGGTCTTCATGGATCGAAACGTCCTTAGAACGACCATTGGCCACAGTTGCCAATACCCCTACAGGGCGAGTTAAATCTGGGCCAAGTCCTGGTAAACTGCCCTATAGGGCGACGCGTGAAACGATTTCTAGAAACGACATACATGACTTGCAAAACTAAAAAAGCATTCATAAAAGCTCGTCACGAGATCCAAAATCAAGATCGGTTAAAACATGTTCGATTACAAATGTCTCGGATATGACCGAGCCCTCAAAATTCCGAATTACATGACGAAGTTCTGAGTCTATACAAAACTTGATTGGATAAGTATACACCCAGAACTTCTGCAAAAGACAAAAAATGCTGAAAATCATTAAACATCCGAGATCGAAAAGATGACGGTCTTCTCTTCCGTCTGTGAGTCGACCTTGCTAATGCGGTTTCCATCGACCTCATGATCGGCATGAATGATCGCCCGGTCCAGTGGAAGCGAAGGATGGAGTAAAAGAACCTGTAGAAGAGCGCCTTCAAAGGCCTCCTTATGCATCTCAATTGCCACTTCAGCAGCCTCCTTTGCATCTTTCTTTCTTTGTTGGAGGGCAGCTTGACTCTTGTCTAATCGAGCTTGAAGTTCGGCAATCCGGGCTTCGGGATGGGTGCTGGTTTCCACCCTCCCTTCCGAGGCCTTCTTCAAGTCATCCTCCAGCTCGGCAATACGATCTCCCAAACTCCTCACCAGTTCTTTTGCCTCAGCTTCAGACTCCTCTAGAGCTTTCACCTGGTCTTCAAGCTCCTTCACACGAGCTTCAGCAATCTCGGCACGACGCAGGGCAGATTCCTTCAACGCCGCAAGAACCTCTTGGCCTTCCTTCAAAGTTCGAAGCTCGGACTTAACACGGGCCAGCTCATTGGTCCTCAAAGACATATCCTCCAAAAGTTTGACACGTTTGACCTTCTCGGCCACCAACAAATCTACAGACATAACAAGGAAGATATCAAAACTAAAAGGAAAATCTTAAACGAATCAACAAAACCATCGGAATTAACAAGGAGCCTACCTTTAGCTCACTTCTCATACTTCTGCTTCTCGATCTTATGGACGTCGGCAAGATTCACAAAGATCTGGGCCGATGCTGCAATGGGATCCTCCCGCCATTGATCAAAGTTTTGCTCTAAGAACTTCTCGTCCAAAGGAACGGCCTTGAATTTATGCTTGGATCTTTCTGAAGCTTTGGCCTTCTTTGCCGATGTCAACTCATCCTTGGCACCACCTCGTCCCCGTTTTATAGAAGTCCCGATTTCGACACCCTTCACTACTACAGATTTTTTAATGGGCAGCGCTTTTTTTTATCAATGGGCAGCGATTTTGAGTGCTGCTAATATTTGCGCTGCTGATTCCACTCTAATAATGGGCAGCGCTTTTAAAAGCGCTGCCCATTTATAGCAATGGGCAGCGCTTTTAGGAGAAAGCGCTGCTCATTGCCTTAGCGCATTTTCAAATGGGCAGCGCTTTGTAGGAGAAAGCGCTGCTCACTACCTTAGTGCATTTTCGAATGGGCAGCACTTTTTAGGAGAAAGCGCTGCTCATTGCCTTAGCGCTTTTACGAATTGGCCGCGCTTTCTCCTAAAAAGCGCTGCCCATTATTAGAGTGGAATCATCAACATCAATCCTAAATTCGCATTAAACAACAAATCATCAACATCAATCCTAAATTTTTTTCAAATTTATAAATACAACACAAGAATCCATTAACCTAGAGCAACATTAAATTAACAAGCATTTATTTGGACATTTCAACAAATACTACACCTACATTTCCCCTTAAGTTTAGAAACACTACACCTACACCTACTTTCAAAAAACCAATCAACAAGCATCAAAATTGAATCATCTAACCTAAGGTTCCAATGCCATTAAAAGAACTAGAACAAAATGCAATGCCATTAAATTCGCATTTAACAACAAATCATCAACATCAATCCTAAATTTTTCAAATTTATAAATACAACACATGAATCCATTAACCTAGAGCAACATTAAATTAACAAGCATTTCATTTGGACATTTCAACAAATACTACACCTACATTTCATTTGGACATTTCAACAAATACTACACCTACACATACTTTCAAAGAACCAATCAACAAGCATCAACATTGAATCATCTAACCTAAGGTTTCAATATGCCATTAAAATAACTAGAACAAAATGCAATGATATATATTACCTTTGGTGAAAGTGGAACGAAAATGCAAGCTTCACGAACACAGCGAAAATGGAAAAGCTCCACGTACGTACGGACCCAACAAAAAAAATGGTGAGAGTGAGAGGTAGCTAGTGGGCAACGAAAATGAGAGAGGGAAGAAAATGTGAGGGAACGGAAATGAGAGTGAGAGGGAACAAAAATGTAAATGGAGTGTGAGAGTGAGAGGGATAGGGACGTGAGTGAGAGAGTGAGAGTGAGAGTGAGACCGTGAGTATGAGAGCTGGAAGTGTGAGACCGTGAGAGTGAGAGGGAAGAAGACGCGAAAAACAAAATAAACTTAAAGGAATAGGCAGCGCTCCAACCCAAAAGCGGTGCTTATTCGTATAGCGAGTTAAGGAATGGGCAGCGCTCAGCCCAAAGCGCTGTGCATTAGTCAGCGCGTTTCATCAATTGGCAGCGCTCCATCCCAAAAGCGCTGCTTATTCGTATAGCGAGTTTCAGCAATAGGCAGCGCTCACTCCAAGCGCTGTGCATCACTCAGCGCCTTGCATCAATGGGCAGCGCTCACCCCATAAAGCGCTGCCAATTGTTTTAGCCCATACATGAATGAGTAGCGCTCCCAACCAAGCGCTGCCCATTGTTAAATTTTTTGCAGATTGAGTAGCGCTTTTATGGCAAGCGCTGCTTATGTGTGCGACTAATTTCAACAATTCTGGCGTAGTGCTTCCCAACAGGAGGTGGAGAATCAGAAAAAATCTCGACCCATTTTCCTCGATCTGCCACGGCACTGACCAGGTCTTCCTGAGTAACAGTGGTGATTGGTTCAGTAAGGATGGCAGCCTCGACAACAGGCTGAGGTGGCGGAGATGTTTGTGAATCGACCCTTTCTTCTTCAGCATCGATCGATTGCATCGCTAACTTCTTCAGAAAAGCGTGCCTCTTTGGCGCCATCGTATCTGAAAAACAAGAAAAAACGAGTTATATCACTTGCAGAAAATTCAAATACACGAAAGTCCGCTCCAAAAAGACGATCTACCTAAAATCCTTTGCACTTGCACCCGCTTCCCGGCCTGGACTAAACGATCCGTAGGGATACCTCGATATTTATGCTTTGAATACGGAACCCTTTGGGAAATGAAAATCAAAATCTTTTTAGTCAGGAGATCTTCAGCACTCAATCGATCCTCACCGATGGAGTAGGAATGTGTAGACCGGTTAAAATGACCGTGACTCCAACCGATAGGGAACTTGGTGGACTCCAAAGTCCGACCATCAGCTCCGAACTTGCCTACGCTGTCGACGGCCTTGCCATTTACCGGTTCGACCCAGTAAAAGAACTGCTTCCAACTTCCCCTCAGTGAGTCCGCATAAGCTCTGAAGATTTTCGTGCCTCGTTTCGAGCGAAAACAAACATGCTCGCGACCGGACTTAGCCTCCCCACTATTCCGATTAAGATCAAACAAATGGAAGAAAAGTTGAGGCGACACCGGTCTCTCCAGATGATACACATCAGCTCGAAGGCTGGGAGGAAAGCCCACGCATTTGGATGTAGCTGAGAGGGTGCTACGTCCAACTCCGCCAGAACAGTCTGTTGAAGAAAGGTAAAGGGAGGCCGGATGTTCAAATCGTTGATCGTCACATGGTACATGGTAAATTTAAGCTCTCCTGCCCAGGAAGCCACGTGCTCTCCATCCTTCATACCTTCAATTCGATTATGGCCAGACCGGAACAACGATTCGATTTCCAAAACCTTGGTGGAAACCCAATCATAAGGGCGAACCTCTCGCACTGGTACATCATGAACTCCAGGACCAGTGCTGGAATAACCGTCAACCGAAGCATCAGAAGCTCAACCCGTACTTGACTGGTTTGTGCCGCGACGTTCTTGAAATTCCTCAGCGTCGTCCTGATCAGAGTCATCCTCGAGCGTTGAGCTCGTCCCAAAGTCGGAATCCGAGCTCTCTGATTCAAAAGTATTCGAACTCCCCTGTCTTCCCCCCGATTGAACCTCTTCGTCAGATTCCGAGGAGAGAGCCACCACTTCGATCCTGCAATCTTCCCCCATAACTTCCGCAACATCTGCGTCGGACTAATTAACACCGTCAACGGGAGAAGAACTTCCAACATCAAGATCGTCCTCCCCTTGCTCACTTGTCGGAGCGGAGGACGGATGGTCTTGCTCATCTGGAGCAGCAACCACTGTCTGATTCTCCCGATCTTCAGGAACGTCACCACCGGAGGCCATGAGTTTTACAAACTCGTTTCGATATTCAGTTATATCCCTACGGGTTTGTTTGGTCCTCGCCAGGTCGAATCTGCAGAAATGGGGGACGAAATGTCGGGATTAAACATCGCAAATAGGTTCGCGAGCAAGTCGAAACCCGACCTGACGGCCCCCACTCTGAGCGAACAAATAAAGGACTTGGGGGGATCCAAAACGCAAAACAAATAGAAAACAATTAAAGACTGACCTCGAAATAAAACAGAAGAGATGATCGGATCTGAAAGAAATTTTTCTTGCTTGTCAATCTACTGTTGAGCTCCGCTTGAAATGCTTTAAACCATCGCCAAGTCCGCTTTACTCGAAGAGAAGCTCGACAACTCAAAACCGGTAATCAGAGCAGAAGGAGTTAAGTAGCAACAAAAATAGAAGAAAGTGACCTCCTATTTATAGTGGGGCGAATATCATGGGTTGGGCCTGGAGGTCGAATCAACACGTCCAATCAAAATCCAAAGTTCACACATTAAAAACAAGACGTCATCATCATTAGCCACCATCGAAATACGCGTCGTGTTAGAAACATTTAATGCCTGACACAGAACACGAAGCGTTGATTCCCCTACTCAAACGAAGAATAGCCGCCTTTTTTAGTCCCTCAAAGAAAAGCTCGGTACATCTCACGATCGGTCGATAAATCGAGATCAACACGTCTTATGATCGACTTAACAATCAAGATCAGTATCACCAGAATAAATGAAACTTCCACACAAAACACCTTCCGACAACACAAGGTCACATCAGCTTATCAAGTCAAGATCGCCCCTCAGGCGACCAGACTTGGGGGGCCACTGTTAAGGTAATGGTATCATTAATATTTACACCCCCTGCAAGGCCCATTAACCAATCAGCCCATATCCATAAAATCCAATCCAATCAATCAACGGTTCAGATACCTCTGCAAGATCTGATGGTTCAAGATCTTTGCCATAACCTCTTGCCATCCTTGTCGATTTAGTCATAATGCGCTAGTTTTCCGCAATATTACGCCAAATAACTCAACACAAATGGCCTTGGCTCTTTTTGGATGTGTAGGTTTAAAAGGTGTTGGGCCTCAAAACCATTACATGAAAATATGAAAATGTTGATAAGCTGATGAGTTTCACTATGTTATAAGTGCTTATAAAAAAAATAAAACGGAAGAAAAAGATAGCACCATATATAAGAATATCTGAGAGAGATATGCATAGTACATAAGATTGATATTTAAGAATGCAATGAAAAACACGATATCCATGTTATGGCTGCAACTTCTGCTTAAAGTTGTTGAAGAGGAAAAGAGATAATTAAAGGAAGAAGTAAAGGCACGACTTAGGGCTGGCCAAAAACTCTCTAATAGTGAGTGACCCTTAAAGCTAATCTTATTTGAGGCCTTATTTTTAATAAGAGAGCTTTAAGTTGGGCCTTTTTGTCATTATTTGTAGTTCAAAAAGTTATATATTGTAACCCTATTTTGGTGATATGAATAATGAGAAAGACGGGTGCTCTTCCACACTACTTGCTATTAACAATTTCCCTGTGTTCATCTCTACTATGTTTTACCGCTTTCTTTTAGAATTTGGTCACATTGTTACACAATGAAATATGAAATTATCGCTTTCTATTATGAACACTATGAAATTAGGATACCTCCAAGCCAACTCCAAATATGTTTGGCGGAATGACAAGCAAGAAAGAGATGTTGAGAAGTCTCAGAAGCATTCCCACATAAGCTACAAATAGAAACAACGGTACATCCTCTAAGCCAAAATTGATATTCAGTTGGCATCTTATTATGAAGAGTCCTCCACGGAATAAAAGATTTAGAAGGCGGTATAAAAGGCTTCCAAATAGTCATGGGTCCAAGGAATCACCTGTCAAGGAGGGTTATGGAAGAGAAAAGACTCCTTAAATTCAAGTCTCTAGAGACAGAGTGATTCCACATCAACCGATCCTCAGCCCCAACCAAAAGAATAATTATCTCTTGAATTTCAGAGCGAGGTTGGGGAAAACGAGAAATAAGGTCCGACGGGATTGACCATTTACCGTTGACTATAAATCCCAACTCTTAGCTTTAAGATCCTTGTGTAAATTAGAGGGTATACCAATAGTATCCACAATAGGCCTCGAAAGTCAAGTATCAGCCCAAAAATTTATGTCGACACCATTCTCAAAAGTCGAATGCTCAATAATATCAGAAAGATGAGATTTAAACCCAAGCCAAATAGAAGACGAAACATGATAATTCACCGGCTTATAATTCTTAAGGACTCTAGCATTCAAAAGAAGATCCCACTGCAGATTAGTAGAGGGTATACCAATAATAGTATCCACAATAGGCCTAGAAAGTCAAGTATCAGCCCAAAAATTTATGTCGACACCATTCCCAAAAGTCGAATGCTCAATAATATCAGAAAGATGAGATTTAAACCCAAGCCAAATAGAAGAAGAAACATGATAATTCACCGGCTTATAATTCTTAAAGACTAGCTTTCAAAAGAAAATCCCACTGAAAAGATTAGTCTAGAAGCACAATAAGTCTTTGAAATGTTGAAGTCAGCAAAACCATCTTTATAGGATGGTTGTTACAAATATTGTATTATCTACATTTTTAGCCACATTAAATTTGAAAATAAACTATGGTTTGTAAAATACTAGGTTTATCAACATATACCGGTTTTTTTTTTATGGATTAACATTACTTATGCTTTGTATGGATTATATTTATAAACCTTGTTAATTAATTAAGATATTTGTGTGCTATTTAAAAAAATTCTAATTTTTATTCTTAGATTTAGTAGAATGTTTTATTTTAAAGAGTGTTTAAAATCTATAACAAATATGCTCTTATATTAAATTCTAATGAGTCCCTAATTAAAAATTAATATTATATGGATAAAATCCCTCACTAATAGAGAGGGATTTAGTCTCCCTCGCTAATAGAGAGGGATTTAGTCTCCCTCTCTATTAGCGACAGATTTAGTCCCTCTCTATTAGCGACGGATTTATTCCTCACAAATAGCGACGGAAATACACTTTTCATCATCAATTTCGAACTATTTGTTAGTGACGGATTTCATATGTTGTGAGGGAATTTTTCGTCGCTATTAGCGACGGATTTCAAAATCCCTCGCTAAAAATTTAGTGACACCAAAATTAGTTACGAATCTGGGTTCGTCACAAATTCCATCGCTAAAATCGTTAGTGACGGATTTTTGATGGTTTAGTGACGGATTTCTTCCCTCTCTAATTTTGATTTTTCTAGTAATGCTAGCTTTCAAAAGAAAATCCCACTACAGATTAGTCTAAAAGCACAATAAGTCTTTGAAATGTTGAAGTCAGCAAAATCATCTTTATAGGATGGTTGTTACAAACGTTGTATTATCTACATTTTTAGCCACATTAAATTTGAAAATAAACTGTGGTTTGTAAAATACTAGGTTTATCAACATATACCGGTTTTTTTTTTTGGATTAACATTACTTATGCTTTGTATGGATTATATTTATAAACCTTTTAATTATTTAAGATATTTGTGTGCTATTTAAAAAAATTCTAATTTTTATTCTTAGATTTAGTAGAATGTTTTATTTTAAAGAGTGTATAAAATCTATAACAAATATTCTCTTATATTAAATTCTAATGAGTCCCTAATTAAAAATTAATATTAGATGGATAAAATCCCTCACTAATAGAGAGGGATTTAGTCTCCCTCGCTAATAGAGAGGGATTTAGTCTCCCTCGCTAATAGAGCGAGATTTAGTCTCCCTCTCTAATAGAGAGGGATTTATTCTCCCCCTCAATTAGCGACGGATTTAGTCCCTCTCTATTAGCGACGTATTTATTCCTCACAAATAGCGACGGAAATACACTTTTCGTCATCAATTTCGAACTATTTGTTAGTGACGGATTTTATATGTTTGTGAGGGAATTTTTCGTCGCTATTAGCGATGGATTTCAAAATCCCTCGCTAAAAATTTAGTGACGCCAAAATTAGTTACGTATCTGGGTTCGTCACAAATTCCGTCGCTAAAATCGTTAGTGACGGATTTTTGATGGTTTAGTGACGGATTTCTTCCCTCTCTAATTTTGATTTTTCTAGTAGTGCTAGCTTTTAAAAGAAAATTCCACTGCAGATTAGTCTAGAAGCACAATAAGTCTTTGAAATGTTGAAATCAGCAAAATCATTTTTATAGGATGGTTGTTACAAACGTTGTATTATCTACATTTTTAGCCACATTAAATTGGAAAATAAACTATGGTTTGTAAAATACTAGGTTTATCAACATATACCGGTTGTTTTTTTTAATGGATTAACATTACTTATGCTTTGTATGGATTATATTTAGAAACCTTGTTAATTATTTAAGATATTTGTGTGCTATTTAAAAAAAAATTAATTTTTATTCTTAGATTTAGTAGAATGTTTTATTTTAAAGAGTGTATAAACTCTATAACAAATATGCTCTTATATTAAATTCTAATGAGTCCCTAATTAAAAATGAATATTAGATGGATAAAATCTCTCACTAATAGAGAGGGATTTAGTCTCCCTCGCAAAATCCCTAATTAAAAATGAATATTAGATGAATAAAATCTCTCACTAATAGAGAGGGATTTAGTCTCCCTCGCTAAAAGAGAGGGATTTAGTCTCCCTCTCTAATAGAGAGGGATTTAGTCTCCCTCTCTATTAGCGACGGATTTAGTCCCTCTCTATTAGCGACGGATTTATTCCTCACAAATAGCTACGGAAATACACTTTTCATCATCAATTTCGAACTATTTGTTAGTGAAGGATTTTATATGTTTGTGAGGGAATTTTACGTCGCTATTAGCGACGGATTTCAAAATCCCTTGCTAAAAAAATTTAGTGACGCCCAAATTAGTTACGAATCGGGGTTCGTCACAAATTCTGTTGCTAAAATCGTTAGTGACGGATTTTTGATAGTTTAGTGACGGATTTGTTCCCTCTCTAATTTTGATTTTTCTAGTAGTGCTAGCTTTCAAAAGAAAATCCCACTGCAGATTAGTCTAAAAGCACAATAAGTCTTTGAAATGTTGAAGTCAGCAAAATCATCTTTATGGTTGTTACAAACATTGTATTATCTACATTTTTAGCCACATTAAATTTGAAAATAAACTATGGTTTGTAAAATACTAGGTTTATCAACATATTTCGGTTGTTTTTTTATGGATTAACATTACTTATGCTTTGTATGGATTATATTTATAAATCTTGTTAATTATTTAAGATATTTGTGTGCTATTTAAAAAAATTCTAATTTTTATTCTTAGATTTAGTAGAATGTTTTATTTTAAAGAGTGTATAAAATCTATAACAAATATACTCTTATATTAAATTCTAATGAGTCCCTAATTAAAAATGAATATTAGATGGATAAAATCCCTCACTAATAGAAAGGGATTTAGTCTCCCTCGCTAATAAAGAGGGATTTAGTCTCACTCTCAATTAGCGACGGATTTAGTCTCTCTCTATTAGCGACGGATTTATTCCTCACAAATAGGGACGGAAATACGCTTTTCATTATCAATTTCGAACTATTTGTTAGTGACGGATTTTATATGTTTGTGAGGGAATTTTTCGTCGCTATTAGCGACGGATTTCAAAATCCCTCGCTAAAAATATAGTGACGCCAAAATTAGTTACGAATCTTGGTTCGTCACAAATTCCGTCGCTAAAATCGTTAGTGACGGATTTTTGATGGTTTAGTGACGGATTTGTTCCCACTCTAATTTTGATTTTTCTAGTAGTGCTAGCTTTCAAAAGAAAATCCCACTGCAGATTAGTAGAAATGATCAGTTCCACTCAATCTTAAGCATATCAGCATTATTAATAGCTTTGATAGACAACAGACCCAAACCACCTTCTTGAAAAGGCTTGAATGGTGAAAGGATCTTCTTAAGTGCAAAAACATTTGAAGAAATAAAGTGATACAGAACTCACTCTTAAAAGTCCTGTCTCTCATTTATTGTATCGTAAACCTATTTTTTTCTCTCTCTTTATTGGATGGGTAGAATTTCACTGGAGTCTTATTTCACATGAGAGAAATTATTCTCTGCGATTCAAAAGATGGATGGAATCGTTTTCCTTCGATGGAGTGAAAGGAGCAATCTAAATGCTCGGGTTGAATATATCTTAATCCCGGTTTTGAATATAGGTAATAAAATCTATAGGAAATGCTTGGTTCACATATTATTCTTGACTAGTTCTTTGAATATATTCTTTGATTGGGTGTCTTTTCTAAAGATCAATGACTTGAGACTTGTACCAATAGATCTACCAATGACATAGAAACTATATAAGGTTTGGACGAGGAGGATTGATTTCTTCAATTTTTATTGTTTCATGGAGAAAAGAAACTTCAACGAGATTATCAGTTTTGTTGGAGATGGTTTTAAGACAATAACTAGGAATGGACAAAGAAGTAAAAAGAATGTCGAGTTCAAGAGGTTAGGTATATGGATTTGGATAGTCTTCTTTACTGTACCCCTTCATCTTCCTCCACTCTCTATCTTTCGTTTAATCTCACTCCTTCTTCATTATCTCCCTATATTTCAATCAACTTCTCTCTCCTCCCACTTTTATATTTTGTGATAAGAGGAAGGAGGGAACGAGAAGATCCATACATTGGATGTATCAAATAGGTTATAAGGTTTCTAGGAGTTGAAATATCCTTAGTTATCATCTTACTAGTATCTTTATAGGCCATCTTCTATGTGGGTTGCTCTAATACTAGTGGCCGGATATAAAGATAATTAATTACTATAGAAGTATTTCCATTGCCAAGTATGCTTGAGACCACAAAATGAAGAGCTTGTTTAACATATCTGGGCAAAATGCAGTCTGTATACCTCATAGGCATGTAGAAACTGAGTTACTTTCTTCAATCTCGTCATCTATTTCTATATATTATCTGTTTAGGGTTTAAATATATATATATATATATATATATATATATATATATATATATATATATATATGTTTTCCTTTCAAAAAAAATCATGTCATCTATTTCTTACTCCATACACTAAGCACTTTCTGATGCATAAGATCGTCATTCGAGGAAAGAGGACAGCATACTTGCAACTTGGAGTTGGTTGGGTCAAGAAGTTGTACTAATAGAGAAAGTTGAAAAAGGAGGAAGAAACGTTAGAGAAGCAATAAATTTTAGAGAAACGCTTTAAGAGTGCGTTTGATTTGCTAAAAAATAGGGGATTGGACTGGACAACTCCAGTTGTACCCTTTTTTATTTGAAAAATTGTTCATACCGGATAGCAATGAGGGCAAGGGACTCGACAAAACCCTAAATTGTCCTTCACAAAACCACAGTACAATTTTCTGTCCCACAATACAACTTTCTGTCCATCCCAAAAATTACAAAAATACTATTTTTATTTAATACTCAATAATTTTTTTCTATCCTATCTCTCTTCTCTATATTCTCTCTCCTCTACTCTCTCTCTCTCTCTTTCTCTCTCCCCTCCATCCCTCTCTCTCCTCTATCCTCTCTCTTCCTCTCCCTCTCTCATATCTCATTCTCCTCTCCCTTCTCTCTCTCTCTCTCTCTCTCTCTCTCTCTCTCTCTCTCTCTCTCTCTCTCTCTCTCTCTCTCTCTCTCTCTCTCTCTCTCTCCCTCTCTTTCTCTCTACATCTCATCTCTCTTCTATATATCTTTTCATATCCTGACCCCTCTTCTCGCTCCCGCTTCCTCTCCCTCTCTCAGCCTCTCTCTCCTATTTCATTCTTCTCTCGTTTCTCTCTCCCTCCCTCTACCTCATCTCTCTAATATATGTCGTCTCATATGCCCTCTCTTTACCCCCCCCCCCTCTTATCCTCTCTCTCTCTCTCTCTTATCCCCTCTGATCTCTCTCTCCCCTCTCCTCTCTCTCATATTATTTTTCACTATCATTTTCTAATTATATTATAATATATGTGTATAAAATCATTATAAACCGCATAAAGAGAATTATAGTAAATTTTACATTTTTTTGCTTGTGTCGTCTAGTGTTCACCAGTGTACTGGACAACATGTTCAGTCCAATACTGTGCAATCCAGTACTTACCTATTTGTGAATCAAACGGACCCTAAAACTTATTTCTTCACTTCGACTTAGTTCTTACAACACAAAAGACCCCTATTTATAGGGGAGGCATTGAGAATACAAACAAGACTTAATTACAAAAGATTAATTTTGTAATGGATATTACAAGATACATTACAACCTTTAATAAAGTGAACACCTTTCTTTACTAAACTAAACACATATAACTTCTCTATTGATTTTATAGGTTTTCCTGTTTCGTTGATTAAAGTTTAATAAACATCAAATTTTACAACTAAACTAAACACATATAACTTCCCTTTTGATTTTATAGATTTTCCTTTTTTTGTTGATTAAAGTTAAATAAACATCAAATTTTATAATTTTAAGAACTAGTTTGTTGAAAGAAACTGAGGTTTTGGTTAACTTCGCTTAGCTAATGCTATACACACTCCACTTTTTTCTACATCCACCTCTTGGTGTTTCAAAATTTAGAAATATTATTAATGTCAAGGACTAATATGAACTTTTCCAAAATTTGAGGGAACAAACTAAATATTAACTCATTTTTTCCTTTCAAGAGAAAATACTTGAATTGATCGGACAAAAGGACAAGACCTATTTAGCTCACATTAAATTAAAAAGAATCAATTTAATACTCAATGATCTCAAACATTTAGTCCGTATTAAGTAACTTTAACCTTAAGAGCGGCCTAATAATCACTCGATCAACACTTTCCACACTCATTCATTCTCTGACATGCATAAGCTTGTAAGTTTCTAACTGTCATCTCCATCACCTTTCAGCCCTACTTCTTTGAAAATTTAACAAAGGTATCGCAAAGCAATGCCACCATATGATGTCCCTGCATTCCGGTACTAATCGCATGGTATTCTATCATTGATTATGTATTTGACTCATCTAAAGTAAACATACACCTTGAAGAGTAAAGTGAAAATATATTTAAGAAAAACTTTTACTAATAAAATTATAGTAAAATATATGCATAATGTAACAAAATGTAAAAAAAAAAAAAATCTACTTCGATATTTCAACCGATAATTATAACCTTATCCCCCACCCCTCAATAAGAGGAGCCAAATTTATAAACTATGTAACAGACACTGAGAATTAATCTTAGTAGAAGAAATCAACTTAATCTCTGAAAGGTTACCAATTAGACATAGAAACTATACCCATTAAATGAATCTCTACAAGATATTTGGCAATATTACGGTATCCTGTAAGCAATAAAACAACATTATTCACTTCAAATTTTGCCTTCGGTTTACGGCCTGCCACGCTTCATGTTGCATGATGGGCATTTGTATTGCTTTATGCTCTCAGCCTTTGCAGGAGTGATCTTCACACATTTTCCATGGTACCACCTCTCACAAATATCACAGCCAATCCAGAATTCATCCGCATTGTAATTTCCGCCACAGGTCCCACAAAGGGTTTCGCTATGCTCGTCTTCATCCTCCTCGTAACTTTCATCTGCAAACTTTGGGTTGCTGTTGCTTTTGACTTGCCCGTCACTTGACCTCTGCATATAGAGGAACATACCAGCATTGATATAGCAGCAACATGGCAAGATATGAAACCTCTAATTCATAGTCATACAGTATTTGTACAAGGGGCGCAATGACATGATGAAACAAACAACGTGATCAAAGTGTTTCTAAAATGCAGTCCAACTATACTTTGAAGTAATTTTCATGATCACATACATAAGTAATGTGTGAGTTGAACAGTGTGATAGATTATGAACTTAGTTTAAACAACCACTGCGTGGTTAATATCCAGAAACTCTAAGGTGTAGATAAGATTTTGCCAACAAATAAACAAACAGGTTAAACATTTTATTATAGTTTATTTGTGTCTCATTTGGGAAATGAACACCAAAATCAGAGAAGAGTGGAATAGCTTTAAAGGATTTAATAACATTGATATCTCCACTTTCATTGCATACTTTAAGAATGCACAAGCATAACAAAATCAAGCCTTTGAGTATGAACCAACAAACTTTGATCCTGCCAAGAGAGAGAGATAGAGATACTACACACACAAACACTACACTAACCTTGGTGCTGCCCCGAGACTTGCTTCCACTGTCTACAGTGGGTTTGTCCTTGATTGGCTTCTTCTCAGTTACAATTTCGAAAATTGTAGGATGTTCATTGATCATGCTAAATAAACGTTTCCTGCCATATAGAATCAGTGGAATCATCAATAGAATGGGGGAGACATATGCCCATTTCAGAGCGGATTAGGGAAAATGCTACAACAAATAGGCCCATGAGAGTGGGAAAGAACAATTATGTGCAAGAAACAGAGAACCAGTAACACATTCTACTGAACAGAGGACAAATCAAACTCAGTCGCATATATTGCCTCAGCAATCTTTGGAGCTTATAATCCCCTTTATATCACACAGTGTAGTAAGGTCAGGAAGGTATTACTGAGAGACGAAGCATCATTTGCTTTAATTCGACATAATTGCCCAGTTCCAAATTAAAGCTAGAAATTATAATTACAATAGAGTCAACTTTCACACAAGCTATTGTGCATCACTAGTTGACACGACACCATCCACCATGGCTACCCATGCCATCAACCTCAGTGTATTATTTATGAAATGCATGCAAGAACTTGTCCAGAATCACAAGATTCACAACAGATAACAGTGATGATGCATTGATGCTGATTCGGTTCAGCAACAACTACAATTGCAAGCCTTGGTTTTCAACACTTCACATCATGCTTAAGCATGCGAATTATAGATACTGAGTCAAAACAAACTTGAATCATAACCACATACTCACACCCCAATCAAAGCTAGAAGGTACCTTTCATTGCGATTAAGACGAGCTCCAAGATAAAAAGCCACAGCAAGCAACCATGAATCGCTGTGCACAGCAACCAGGGAAATCCAGTCCCTACGGTTCATGCCATCCCTTGCAAAATTGATTCCGAGAGCTGGCTCCGGAAGCTCTGGTGGAACCTCCTCAGCCGGTAGAGTCACTTCCCATGTTTCATTTGGATGTCCATAGAGGCACAGATTCTCCTTTTCTTAAAACAAAACACAAGAGAAACTTTGAAACAACAAAGTGATTCATAATTATTATTACAAACACCATAGTTACCAAAACCATCTCCAGTATGAATCTAATTCAACAACTTAGGTGTCTGTCAAATCTCATCTCCAAAACAAAATCCAAAAATTCGGTCTGTCTCAGAAGAACAAACCAAACCTATTCAAGTGTAATGTTCTCACAAGAGCAAAACACTGAAAACAGGTAGGTTATTAGCACGTCAAACCACACTATTTTATAACACTTGGCAATGAACTCAATTATTGGTTCTATAGACAGACGGGGATCCATTATGTAGCACCGACACTTCAGATTAAAGATGAGACACGACACTGACAACGACGCGTACTACATTCAATCACTTTCATTTTCTCAAATCATTATCAAATTATTATCGGTGTTTATGTATCTCGGTGTCGTGTCTGGTGTTCCTGCTTCATAGATCATTAACATATAATTAGTTTGTTAATCAATTTATTTATTTTATTAAAGTGACTTGAAGTTGAAAGGTAGGTCATTTGTGTGTGTATGCTTGCCTGAATAAATAAACAAACAAATTAAAAAAGCGCATGGGACATGTTCAACTTTGACTTTTTTCTCAAATTCTCCGAAAACAAAAAGGTTACTCGCACAACTCTGAGCATAATTCACAAAGAAACAACAAAATTGAACAATTAAAAAGCAAAAAAATATATATTCTAACAGGAAGTGAAAAATTAACACTAAAATAATTCAGATCTTCGTCTACCGTTATACCTGGATCACAGAGTCCATAGAAATCATCAACATCTGAGAAACAAAAAAAGAAAACGAAACAAAAAAAGTCAGAGTAATTTCGATGAGTTAATTTGAAATGAGAAAAAACGAAATTGAAGAAATTCATACCTTGAGATAAAGCACGAAGGATTCCTTCTCTACGAGCGCTGAAGTCCTTGAAGATCTCCTCAACGGTGCGAGGACTGGACGCCATTTCCATATAACTTCCAATTGAGATCTACACGATTGAAGGTTCTAGAAAGCGCGATCAAGGTAAATGTGCAGGGACGAAGAGAGCATGGGAACGGTGGTGGATCGCAGAAAGACCTAATGATATATAGAGAGAGAAAGACAAAGGTTAAAAAGTAGAGTGTGCTTCGTACTCATATGTAATATAAAAGTATAAAATTAATTAATTATGATTTTAATAAAATTATTTTCCGTCAAAAAAAAATTACTATAAACTGATTTTTTTTAACCTAAACCTAAGTACCTAACTAATCTGTGAGTTGAGTTGGTGGAATTGAATTGTGTGATTACGAATGAATGAACCTATTCAAGTTAGCTCGGGTCGTCGAGTTAAAAAAAACTAATTTTTTACTAGGAAGTCACTAATACACGTTGGGGAACTAACTAACTTGTCAAGTGTACCTCGGTTTTGTCGGTCCGTATGTTCCTCCCTTCTCAAGAGAGTATTTGCCAACCCAAGATTTGAACCCGAGACATGTAAAGCTATTTGAAAGACCTTATTATTTAGTTAAACAAAAATCTTTAACTAGTTTTACATATTTTTATTTAAACATCACAAAAGAAAACTACCAAAATACCACAATTTCATGCTATAAAAAACAAGTTACCATATGTCACTCAGGCAAAATAGGTTCTTAAATATGTCCCTGAGCTACAGGCTACTAATAATGTGAATTACAAGCTAAAAGCTCAAGTTACAGGTGCTAACACCTACGTGAATAAGGAATCTTCGTCTGATGGGATAAGAGAAAAGGTCATGCAATCTAACGAAGATTCATTTGTCCAAGACTCTTTTGCTTCGGATGACAGTAAGCAAATGTTGTCTGCAGTGATGCAGACACAAGAGACATCTTTGAACTCGATTTAGAAGCTGACTAATGCTTCTACCTCTAGCACACAAGTAGTAGCTCAAAACAATATCGTTCAGATATCTTCTACCTCTGTAGCTAGTCGGGGTGGTAGTGATTCTATTGAGTCACCCTCCACTCAACCTCCCAATACCAGACTAGATTTGCTAAATGCCTCAGAGTATGATGCTACCTCTAATCTAGTGGTAGCATCTGACATGACAAATTTCAGGGAAGCTTTGGGGTGATATGTTAGACGATGTTGATGATCCTATGGCTACCAATACCCAAGGAACAATAGTGTAGTATGATAAGTCCAAACTGGTGGTGTCTAAGATTGAAAAGAAGAAATTTCGGCAAAAGAAGAAATTGGTCCAAAAAACCAAAGGCTATATTGCCCGTTCAAAGACACATTATGTCTCCGTCTCTTTATGATCTCACTATTTTAAGTTAGTCCTAAAACTTTTAGAAAAACAGAAATTTGCCAGAGAATTGTTGGCTATAATTCATGTTCAAGGACGACTTTTGTCTTTGTCTCTTTGGTCTAACTATTGTAAGTCTGCACTTTTATTTTAGTCTCTAGGATGAAGTGTTTTAGGGAGCTCTGTTAGGGGTTCCCTATTATTGTTTTGACTTTATCTTTTCTTTTGCCAAAAGTATTGGTCTAGTCCCATCTTGGGCTCTTTTCTGTTTTTTTCTTTTCCCTTTTTTAATAAATTCAGGGAATGAAGTTTGTTTGATGAAAGTGTGGCATTTAGCATCGGTTATTTACCCGACGCTAAATGTCACTTTTAGCATCGGATTTTCAAAAAACCAATGCTAAATGTCTCTTTCATCACTTTTTTGTAGTTTGGGAAATGACATTTAGCATCGGTTATTTGAAACAACCGGTGCTAAAAGTTATTTGTTGAGACATTTAGCATCGGTTATTTAGAATAACCGATGCTAAATGTCGCAACAAATAACTTTTAGCATCGGTTGTTTCAAACAACCGATGCTAAATGTCATTTTTAAATCAAAAAATGACATTTAGCATCGGTTCTTTGAAACAACCGATGCTAAAAGTTATTTGTTGAGACATTTAGCATCGGTTATTTTAATAACCGATGCTAAATGTCATTTTTTTTATCATTTTTATTCAACGGTATGATTGATAAATTTCTCAACAAATAACTTTGAGCATCGGTTGTTTGAAACAATCGATGCTAAATGTTATTTGTTGAGACATTTAGCATCGGATATTCTAAATAACCGATACTAAATGTCATTGTTTGATTAAAAAAATGACATTTAGCATCGGTTATTTAGAATAACCGATGCTAAATGTCTAGTTTCTTTTTATAATATTGCTAATTTTTATCCAAACCAGAATTTTTAAGAACCTATTTTTGTAACATAGACAGAACATGCACAACCCATAACAGAAGTCATATAACAGCCAGAACACAAACCATAACAGAACTCATAATACAGCCAGAATTTACACAAAATAAAATTTATAACACAGACAGAATTTACACAAAACAGAAGTCATAGCACAGCCATAATTTACAAGAACCTGTTAACACAGCCAGAATTCCTGCCCAACACAGACAGAATTTACAATTACACAAACAGAATTTAAAGGGCTAAAGTGCTCCCGGGGTCCCTTATCTTTATTTAAAGTAACGATTTGGTCCTTTATCTTTTTTTTGTCCCAAATCAGTCCTTTATGTTTTAAATTTTTGACACATAAATCCTTTTCTGTCCCAAATCAGTCCTTTATGTTTCAAATTTTTAACACATAAATCCTTTTTTTTGACACATAAATCAGCACTATTAACGGAAAAGGATTTATGTGTCAAAAATTTGAAAGATAAAGGATTTATTTGGGACAAAAAAAACATAAAGGACTAATTTGTTACTTTAAATAAAGATAAGGGACCCCGGGAGCACTTTAGCCAATTTAAAGCCATAAACCTGTTAACACAGACAGAATTTACAATTACAAATTGGAACCATAAACCATAACAGAAGCAGCACAAATATTGGAACCATAACAAAATATTTCTGCCCAAGACAAACCATGGAACTATTGTATCTAAAACAAAATTTTTCTAAAAAGACATTAAACTAGTAAATCTAAAAGAGTGTATCCTTTTGTTCTGTACGAATCTTCATAAAGAATTTTGCCCAAAGCTGACGAATCTCCAAAAGTTCCTCTTCGGTGTATGCCTTTGGGTCATTAAATACCTACAAGTTTAAAATTACTCAAACAAATTATATCCAATCAACGGTAATACACACAATCAAATATCCAAACAAAATTATACCTTCTCCCAATTATCAACAACACCGGCACTCAAAATGGTCAGCCTAAACTTCATCACATAATAGCCACAATGAAAACTATTCTGTTGTATTGGCATCTACACAATTGAATTAACAAAATTAAAGAGAATATTATATATATCATATATTAATTCACTCTAAATTAAATCAACCCATATTTTAAATTACTTACCGTAGGGTACAACCACTTGGTGGTCGATGTAGAATCCCCTTTGACAGCTCTAATAACATAATATAAAATTAGTAATAAAATTTCAACCCAAAGTTCAAATACTACAATCTAAACCATGATAAAAAAATTAAAAACTTACTTGCTAAACATGTCTTTGATTTGTTTGTTTGGTTGGCGGCATAAGGAACACATCCATTGTAACACCCCGTTAATTTCTAACTTGTAGAAACTACCGAAGCGCACTACTGGCATACATCAGAGTGACTTTCCTTTTAACATATTGAACACATACTAAACT
Source organism: Astragalus membranaceus (assembly GCA_039519185.1). Classification (NCBI taxonomy): domain Eukaryota; kingdom Viridiplantae; phylum Streptophyta; class Magnoliopsida; order Fabales; family Fabaceae; genus Astragalus; species Astragalus membranaceus. The sequence goes on along the minus strand of CM076850.1, from coordinate 2,348,739 downwards.
TCGATGAATCACTCATCAAACGTGCTTAAAACAACTGAACTGCATATCAATAAAGTCGGCCCTTACACCCTCAACTAGTGTTCAATACTCAAAACCGAAAGTCTGCGGAAGCGATTTACAACTTGAAATACATAAGGCGTACAATCGAGTAATCTTAAGGTACTAGATAGAAATACAGAAAATACAAGGGAAACTGAAATACAAGACATAAAGAGATAAAGATAGCGACTGCTCCTCAAGCATCTTCATAGCCATGCCTCACGGTCTTCAACTTTCCCTGCTTAACTGAAAAACAACAACAATGGATTGGGTGAGACAACTTGTCTCAGTGAGTTCTATCGCGGCCCCTTACTAATCCTCTCGGTTCAATTATGCTTGATTCATTATTCGAAACTCCAAAACTCATAGTCCTCAAAGTTGACTATGTGGTGGTACTAATCTCAATCACTGAGCCTAAACCATGAACTAATCTCAATCACTGAGCCTAACAATGAACTATGCTCAATCACTGAGCCTAACAATGATTTTAGCTTGTCACCGGTCACTTGGCATAATAAGCTTCCGGTGAACCCGTCCCCACTAATCACTAGTGGGTCCCTAACGGGGCCTAGGTTCATAAGGCTCATGACTGCCTCCCCCCCAGCACACTAAACTTAAAATAGGGTCGTCACCCTAACAATGATGTATATGATATACAATAATAATGAACAATGAAAACTACTCAATCACTGAACTTTAAACATAAACATCTACTCATTCACTGAGCTTCAACATGACCTAATCTTATTCTGAACATTAGGTGATCTAATTATTAACTTAACCTTATAATTTAGTGATCTCACATGGATTACTAAGGTTCGCTAACTTAGCTTATCAATCTTGCTAAACCAATCAATCCAGCACAATGCATCAATCACAAAGTAATAACATGAAATCAATGGTGTAACACCCCCTTTACTAATAACTATTATTTAGTTAATTTAAAAATCAGAGTTCGCAAAAACCATTTTAATGCAACCACGAGAGGGTGCCACATTTAAACACCAACGTATTATATCTCTGAAAATAATATATAAGGTCATAGGGCGCGTAATACATAGCACCACGGTCAATATAAAATTTAAAAAAAACATCGCGGCGGAATAATCACCAAAATTCACCATATCGAATTACATCCTGAAAATAGAGTTCAACATCAATTAAAATAAACCAGTAAGCTAAAAACGCCCCACCCCGGTGCTACGTATCAGAGCTGACTCGACCCACTTGAGAGAAGGTACTAGATCACCTTCACCCGCTATAACCTACACGTTGCCGACATGAGAAGCAACATAAAAGCAGTAGGGTGAGTCTCATTTCATAAGTAATAACATATAAGATCAACAATATATAGATCAGGCAACGAATAGCACCACTTCACATTAATAATAGCACACCATCATTTCACATCATTGAGACACAACACCCACACACACAGCTCTAATAGCACACCGTCACTTTATTCATTCACAGGCAACAACGAGGGTATGTGACATGTATGAAATGCGACCCAACTCCTAGACGTATGCATGTGGATCCATCAACACCAAAAACTTGCCTTGAGGGCACTCACCAAGATAGGCCGAAGCCTCTGCTCACCAAAATAGGCCGAAGCCTCTGCTCACCAAAATATGCACATGATAATGTGACGCCATGACCATGCACCATACACACCAACACATGTAAACACACCCCATAATTAACATACTCAACAATTAAACCTTGTGGGCACATCACTAACAAGACCGAAGTCTTCTGCTCGCCAATAATTCATAATAAGGTCGAAACCTTCTGCTCACCCAAAATATCATATTAACTCTCCAATTATATCTCCGCTCACCAGTAATATTATATTAACTCACCAATACTTATTCAGCTCACCAATCATATTATAACAACTCACAAATATTTATTCAGCTCACCATTCATATCATGAGGACTACGCCGCACCGTAAAGACTAAAAACACACCAAGGGCCAAAACTTCACCATAAGGACCAAACAGCACCAAAACTAGGCAATAATATCCTAGACACCGACTAAGGCAGGATTGAGTCACAGGCTTAGACGCGCACCTAGACGCACCTAGACATCACCGGGACAACTCACAAACGACACGGGATAAAATGAAATCGCTCTAGCCAAAACGTTCACAATAAAAAGTTGCTCGGTCAATACAAAATTTGGCTAGGGAAAAAGTGCTCAGAAAATCGAGTTTTCCACAAAAAACCATTTTTTAACAGTCTTGACAGCAACACTGCACAGTGGCAGCAACACTGTCACTGTGCAACACACACATAAACCAAAACTTGCGCACATCTCCCAAATGGTGAGTGCTACAGAAAATCCGCTCGAGCCAAAACGTTCACAATAAAAAGTTGCTCGGTCAATACAAAATTTGGCTAGGGAAAAAGTGGTTAGAAAATCGAGTTTTTGACGAAAAACACATTTGTCACTGTTCTGCCAGCAACACTGCAGCAGAACAGCAACACAGCAAGCAACACACAGCAACTGTGCAGATTTTTCCTGCAGCAGTGCGCCTACTTCGGCGAATTAATTAAAATAGTAAACGATAACGGATTTCAACAAAAGACCACTCATTGGAAAGCTTTTTGAGTGTAGTTTCAGCCTGTGATTTTCATTTTTCAAAATAAGTATCCAACTGGTACAGTTTTTCAAATTACTACAGAGAGGTACCAATTCGGACAGAA